>PVHY01008117.1:0-63469 GCA_004024945.1 Uropsilus gracilis
GAGGGAGGGAGGGAGGGAGGGAGGGAGAGAAATTACTGCACACTGCATGTTGGGGGGAAGGTCTGAGCCTGCAGGGTCTCAGGGTAACCAGGACATGGGTTAGCAAGAATTTCAGGCAGACTTATGAATTCTCAGGTTCTGTGCAAATGGATGGTGCCAGCTCCCTTCTATAATGTAAGCTAGCACTGGATTTGGGGGCAAGTGTTTACACCCACCACTAAGAGCCAATGTTCCCATTTAAGGTCCTCAGTCACTTCTGTAAACACAGAGGTCTCACAGGTATCTCTGGGTCCCTGAACTCCAGGTTCAGTCCTCCCCAGCCACCATTCTAAGGTTCATCCATACAATGAAATATCATTGACAATAAAAGACGCAGATTCTAGATCCAGCAGCATAGATATCAGTAGCACATGCTGGGCAAAAAGAACACAAAGCACTCAGGAAAGGATAATCCAACTCATGGGAAATTCTACACAAGGCAGAATGACCACAGTAGAAAGCACATCAGTGACTGAGAAGACCAAAGATCAAGGAGAGGGACCAACTCCACAGAAGACAAGGTGAGGTGGCAGAACTGTTCCAAATGTCCAAAGAGAAAACAGCCTTTGTAGGACTATTGTTCAGAACTCATTGGCTTGTATTTATCACATCAGAGACTATTAGTGAGTATAAATTATATCTCAAAAAATGATATTAAAAAAGTAAAGATTATATCTCAAAAATGATATTAAAAAAGTAAAGATTATATCAGGAGAAATTAACTGAATCACAGCTATTAAATCAGACACTTGAAATGAAACCCTGCTGTTTTCACAAAGGAAAAAATAATATATATGTGTGTATATATAATATATATACAGATATATAACTGTCATTACATGTTGAATTCTCAAAGCTAGTAGGTTATTGCCAAATATGATGTTTTCCAATCATTGATGTGTACCAATCACATAAAATGTGATAGTACCTGAGATTCTGTGTTCTTCCAAAGGTTGTGGGTCCTATGTCCTCATCCATACAAGGCTGTGAGAGCCCCAGCCCTACTCCTGCTATCAGTACTCTCCACTGCCTACCATCCATGCCTCAACTGTATTTCCCAAAAAATTTAAGCCAGTTTTGCTAGCATATCTTAAAATGTTCATGCATTTTTAACTAGGAAACTTAATCAAATATAACTTGAAACAACATATTTTAAGTGTGAAAAAGAGTGGATCAGCCAAAAAATTAGCTGTGGACATGACAACTATAAAAGTGTATATGAATTTAGGTTTCTACACACAAATGCTTTAAAACTGTGTTTTGTTAAAGAATTATTGAGATATAATTGGCAAGACATAAACTGTGGCTATTGAAAGAAAACAATTTGAAAAATTTCAAGTATATCTATATGCATGAAACCATAACCAAGCTCAATGGAACTAACCCATCCATAACGCTCCAAAGTGTGCTTGTGGACCCAAATAATCTCTCTGTCTTGCGTCCCAGGACTACTCCACCATACCCTGCTTTTCCTAGCAATCAAGGGGGTTGCTTTCAGTCACTACAGATTGCATTTTCTAAGATTTTTTATGAATAGAAACATAAAATATAAACTTTTTTGTATGACTTTTACATTTTGTTCAGCATAGTCATTTTGAGATTCACCTATGATTTCTCTACATTATATTTCATTCTTTTTATTACTAATATTTCTTTGCATGATAAACTGCCATTTATTTAACTATTCTGCTGTTAATGGACATGAGTGGTTTTTAATTATTGTCTACAATAAATGAAACTCTCTAGTTTAATTTTATCTGATCCCTTATTTTGTTTTGCTATATTCCACATGTAAATGACATCAGCCAGTGTTTGTCTTTTCCTTCTGACTCATTTCTCTTAGCATAATGTCCTTTAGTTCCATCCATGCTATCACAAAAAGCAAAAATTTATCTTTTCCCATAACCAACCAGTATTCCATCACAACTTCCTGATCCACTCAGCTGTATTCAGACTTTAGTTTGCTTTCATTAATTTGACTACTGTAAATAGTGAGGAATCATATTTGACTGGTGGTAGACAATTATTATCTTTGTGGTGCATGTGATGTGGTAACAACACCAGAGGTGGTAGATCTTATAATTCTTCTTTTTTTTAATAATGAGATTTCATATGGAACAAAAAATACCCTAAATAACCAAAACTCTCTTGACAAACAGGAGAACAAAAGTATTACAACCCCAGACTTCAAACTATACTACAAAGCCATAATAATTTAAACAGCATGTTACTGGTAGAAAAACAGACAAGCAGACTAATGGAACAGAATTGAGTGCCCAGAAATAAAACCACACATATATGGTCAATGAATCTTCAACAAAAGAACAAAAAACATACACTGGAACAAGGACAGCTTCTTCAAGTAAATGGTGCTGGGAAAACTGGAAGACCATGACTTGCAAAAATATACAACAAGATAACACCCTCATGCATTGTACAAAAATCAACTCAAAATGTATAAAAGACTTGGATGTGAGATCAGAAATAAAGTATATAGAGGAAAACCTGGGCAAAACCCTCCATGAATTTCACTTCAGAAATTCATTCAGAAACAACTATAGCTGGCAAAAAGATCCAGCCTCTATGGAAGACTTTGTGGAGGAACCTCAAACAATTGAAAGTGGAATTACCATTCGACCCAGCAATCCCACTACTGGGAATCTACTTAGAGGACATGAAAACATTAATTAAAAGGGACACCTGTACATGAATGTTTATTGCAACTCTGTCTACAATTGCCAAGATATGGAAACAATGCAAATGCTCCAAAACTAATGAATGGCTTGAAAAAATGTGGTATATGTACATGATAGAATGCTATGCATCAATCAAGGAGGACAAACATATGTCATTTGGAGCAACATGAATGGAGCTAAAAGAACTCATATTAGGAGAAATAAGCCAGAAAGAAAAAGAGGAATACAGATGGTCTCATTTATATGAAGGATATAAGGAAAAACAAACAAACAAACAAATAAGAAAAATTAAAAACAATCAACAGAACTGAATGATAGAGCAAGAGAGGAGGAGGAGGAGGAAGAAAATGGGGGAAGCAGAGGGCACAAAAGAATAAGATGATTAACAGGTGTTAAGGAAATGGGAAAACCCTGGGGTACACAATAATGTTATATATAATAATGTTATATATAATATTATATATACACACAAAATAAAATATACACAAATACATATATTTATATACACAAAAATAAATTAATACAAAAGTAAAGATGTGGCGATGGTGGGGTATAAGGAGTACAACACAACCATGTAAACATGACCAATATTACACAATAATTACAAAATAAAACATTAAAAAATCAAATAGCAAGATTTACTTTTGTTTTGTAGATCTTATATTTCTAATACATAATATTAACTACTGCTACATCAACAAATTAATAAATGAAGTGTTGCAAATATTTGTGTACAATCTACATCAACATAAGACTGAGTCATGTAGTATGTACACATTGAACTATGTTCTAAAGAGGTTGCAACACTTTACATTCATTTCATACTACATGACTCAGTATGTTCTAAAGAGGTTGCAACACTTTACATTCATTTCAACAGCATTGGGCGTTCTGCAGCTACACACCCTAGTCCATGATTGGCATACACTTCTTTAACATCTTAGACTATCTCATGTGCTGTCACAATTCATGGCTTCAGTTTGAACCATCTAATGACTAAATAGGTCTTCTCATGTCCACATTTGTCTTCTTGTTTATTTTGTTGTCCAAATCATTCAACCCCTTCCTGAGTGTTTAGTTTTATTGTTAAGATTTAAGAGAGGAGTTATGATGTAGAGCATATTTGCTAATATTTTCAGGCAATAAAGAACTGAGTTTCAACCCCCCCAAATCTTTTTAATAGGTATTTTTTTAATTGATATAAAAACTAGTCTTCCTATAACAAGAGGTGCACATCAAGGAATCTTTCAACAGTGGGCAGTTATCTTTATATTAAGCATGCTGTGTTCAAACTTGCCATCAGCAAAGCCAGTAGATAAATGCTGGTATGGATATGATCTTGGATAATTCACCCTGACTTGGAAAAGTTATGGTGATGACAGAGTGGAACCCAGGATTCTCAGGAACCAACTGTGGCACAAGGTGCTAAAATTTTCATTTTCAAAGAACCTCAAGTGGAAGGTTGATTTATTAGGATATATGTTGCCTTTTTGTATTCATTAGCAAACTCTCTGGGAACTCTGACACAACAAGTACCAGCTAAACCTGATTACTTGATTTATAGAACACAGAGAACATGATCAAAGAGCTAATGACAATGTCTATTCACTTAGAACTCAGAGCAACCTGCCGACTTTTAATCAAGTTTTAAGGCACTAGAACAAAACAAAAATGTACTCCTAACTATTGGAAGGTAAAGAGGTATGTCAACAATTGTTCAAATAACATCAGAACTAAGATCAGAACATGTAAGCAGAGAAGAAAACACATTTTCAGCAAGACATTTTTTTCTAACTAACAAATTCTACAAAACTCAACAAGAAACTGTGATCCAAATCCATTTTTTCCACTGAAATTGCTTTGTTACAGCACAGTCGTAGCAAGACTAAAGAGCTCAAAACACATTTTCTTCTCTGAACAAGCTAAATACGATGAGATCCAGGCTTTGAAACATTGAGTTTTAAATTTATTAAATATCCATGTATGCTAATAATAAATTCTTAATTAACAGTAATAATATTTTCATTTCATGATTTTCTATCCATTTTACTATAAATGATAGGTTCTTAAATCTTGGGCATTCAGCATAGAAAATATAGAGTGAATTCAAATTATTCAAATCATACAGGAAAGAATTATTAGGGGCATGTACCAATTCATGCAAAATGTAAGTAAGAATGGGAATAAAAGTGTAATTTTGAAATCAAAATTCAGACCCAGAGCTGGTACCTTTCCTCTGTTACCTGCATGACTCAAGTACTTTAAAATGCACTAAGATATGATTTAGTGTCTATGATGTGAGACACCAGCACATCACAGCCTATAAACAGCCAAGAAAAGAAGGATACAGAAAGATTATTAACCCAACACATTAAAATTAAACACTCATGTTTCTAAGTTCCTTTCTCCTTCACTTTTCCTTTTCCCCAAAGTCAATATCCACTCTTTTGATAGGACAGCTTTCATTCAGTGAGCTATATCTCAAATTCCTCTACTGCAGAAAAAATTCACATCCAAATCTGTTTCTTGTTCCCTTCTTTTTGAAATTAATAATTACTTGGGAAGGGAAAAAAAATCTCACAAATAATCTCATTTCCATAGAGAAGCAATAATAAAAGTTCCTCTATTTCCTTCAAGAAATCCCCACCCCGAAGGTACATGTCAAAAAAGCAAGAAACATATGCGTTTACAAGCTTTCAACTTGTCAGGAGACCTTCTCCCACTGAACAAAAACATTAAATTAGCAATAATAAGGCAATAGATGCACAACTTCAAGTCTATTAGGTAGTCCAAGGAACTGGGCTACCTTAAATTATCTCCACCAAGTCAATGCTCTCAATGACATATTATAGCACATGGGTGGCGTGGAGGAGTGGTTTAAAGGGAAAAAAATAGCTTGAGAAATGAATGTAGACTTGTTTCTATGGAAAACCGTATGGAGGTTTCTCAAAATACCAAAAATAGATGTACCAGAGACACAGCTTTCTCAACCCTAGGTGTCTACTCAAGAATACAAAGTCACCAGTTAGAAGGAATATATGCACCCCTGTGTTCATTGCAGCACTATTTACAATAACCAAGTTATTAAAACAACTTAAGTGCCCAAAGACAGAAAGGTTGACTAAAGATGTGGCCTAAACAACGTAACACCACTTCATTATATATAGTCTAAAGAAATAAAATCTTGCTATTTGTGACATGGATGGAACTGGAAGGGAATATGCTAACATAAACACATCAGAAGAAAAAAGATAAATATTGGGAGATTTCATTCATATGGAATGTAAACAAATGGAACAAAAAAACAGACAAAACAAATCCTAGAAATATGACTGCAGTTCTGAGGCTAGCAGAGGGGAAGAGAGAGGGATGGGAGCAAAGAGAAGTGGGGGGTGCAATTACTGTGATAAAGGACTATGGGTTTTTAGGTGGTGGTTAGGAGATGGTATCATACATCTGAAAAGGATCAACCTGCTTTCCCAAATCATATAGCATTGTAAACCAACATTACCTCAATACAAAAGGGTATAATTTTTATAAGTATTGACAGGATTAATTTTAAGTGGAAGGATATCTAGTTCTCAAAATAGTGAACTATGAAAATAGTTTTTCAATAAACTCTGGCAAATGTGCTGGGGTAGGACCCAAATTCAGTATCCATGCAGGTGATGGCAGGATGGGGTTTTCCATTTAGTTCTCAGAGCAGGTAGCACATTTCAGACTCTAGGTTACAGTTGAGGCTGCTCACACAGAAATGAAAAGGCAGGAGCCCCCAAGGAAGTCAATGTAAAAGGTGGATGAGAACAGAACAGGTGGGAAGAGCTGACTAACACCCCATGTTTTCAGGATGCAATAGGGGCAACAAGGGAGGAGCAGGGGGCCACACCATAAGTCTGCCTCTAGACCACAGGCCAGTGCTGTACTCTTCCTTCCCCTTGAGTCATACTGCAGAGGAAGTGACTATCCAGCCTCAAATCAAGATAATGCCAAAAGAAGGAGTGGATTCCAGAAGCAACATCAGCAGATGTTTGTGAGGTATGAAGGTAACATGGATGGAGCTGGAAATGATATTGCTAAGTGAGATAAACCAGAAGGACCAAATAGTGTTCAAATACCAGATCAAATAGTGTCACTTAAGTGTGGAAGGTAAAGAAACCAAAGAAAGTGTCAAAGACAAACAATAAAACCAAACATTGAAGCTGACTCTATCCGAGGCATCCAATGGGGTTAGAAGAGGCCTGAGGGTGGGTTGGGGGAGTGTGATAGCACAACATACTGAAATGGAGGACTATGGGTGCTGTATTACAGTGACCATACCTGATGGAAGATAGCCTATACTATCAAAAAATTAGCAAGCATGAAACTTTATGAAACAGCATAAATAAAGAATTGAATAACAAATATAAACTATGCAGGGCCAGGCACGGTGGCTCGTGCCTGTAAGCTTCAGTCTATGAAGAGGTCAGGGCTAGGGATCATGGTTTGAGTCCTGCCTGGGGCCCGTAGTGAGACCTAGTTCCAAAAAAATAGCTGGGCATGGTGGCACGCGCCTGTAATCCCAGCTACCTGGGAAGCTGAGGCTGGGGATTGCTTGAGTCTGTGGTACCCCAGGCAACGAGAGCCTGTGGTTCCATGGGCAAAAATAGCAAGACCTAGTCTCAAAAAAAAAGAAAAAATACATACATACATATATAAATATATACATACATAATACACACACACACACACACACACACACATATATATATATATATATATATATATATATATATATATATATATATATATATATATATATATATATAAACTATGCAGTAGTAGACTGACTGTCAGCATGCTGTCAGGCCCAGATCCCTCAAACTGCCAAAATGTCACTGACCAAGAGCTGGTCGAGCTGGTCATCTCATTGTATTCCTTCTCTGCCTCGTGGGTCTTGGCACAGAAGACTGAGGACACTAGCCCCTATACAGATGAATTGCTCAAAACAGCCAGGAAACAATGCAAGAGGAGAGATTGGCTCACTGGGACACTGCCTTTACTTTAAAACTCACCACCCCTCTCTGTCCCCCAGGAATATATAGCTTCTTCATCCAGGAGCAAGGTGAGACCCAGGCACTCTTGTTGTCCTCCAGAAAACTTGCCATGAGCTCAGATAAGATGTGAGTCTTGAAAACACAGATTAAACCCACAGCAGACTGTGTTTTGCCATATTCATGCCAGATTGCTAAATCAAACACTGAAGTTGATATGTGTGATTGAGAGTGGCAAAAGTTGGGATGCAAAGTGAATTTTTCATAAAGAGAAAGAAACCAGTCACTTGGAACTGTAACTAGTAAAACTTCTAGGGAATTGGCAAAAAGTCAGATAGAAAATATCTAAAAATAGGAAAATATCAATATCCTTTGACAATAATAAAAATCACAGTTTATGTATTGATGAAATGATCCCCCTACCAATAGGGGGATTGGTTCAATTTTCTGTGATGAATCAAAGCCAGTTTTCAAGCAAGAAGAAAAATCCAAACAAACATCTCCAGGTCTTCCTCTCTCTTCTATCAGACTGAGACTTTCTTAAATCAGAATGTGCTTGACACAGTTACATCTACTTGAAAGGAAGGCAAAAAGAAAGGTTGAGGCAAAGGCAAGTAAGGCAAGAGGGAGCTGGGCACCTCCTCACTAGCACTGTCACAGCACAGGTCACAGCTTCCACAATCACTCTGCAAACATGTGGACCTATTCCCCATGGATGTAGCCTCCATGACAGATGGCCCTACAGCCTCCTTTGATATATCTTAGTTGGACCACTATATCACTTTTGATTATTTTTTCCATTCACCATCTTTTCATCAGCCAAAGGAGAACTGGCCCTATTCTCATTCTCTTGTTTTGGCACAGGCTTCTGCTTGAGTGAATTTATTTTTTTTTTCTTGAGGTCATTGCACACACACACACACACACACACACACACACACAAAAGAAGCCCCTTGTTTCTGCCTCCCTGCAAGTCTCTTCTCCCTCTTGCAGTCTCTTTCTGAGTCCAAGCAGGTTTCAGCAATATTGCCAGTCCAGGATAAAAGAGCTGTCGGCCTAAGCTCCTCAATTGACCAGAGGCTTCAGACATGAAAGAGTAAACCAATTCCTAGTCAGCAAAGTTGCATTACAGAAAAGAGCAAATAAAACCATCAAATGGATTACATACCAGCCTTGAATCCAAAATTAAAGAATATGGGGAAACAAGGTACTTAATCAATTAGGATGAGTCCAATGTTCTCTTTACAGTCAGAAGCCAACCAATTAAACAAACAGCGAATAACAAGCCTCCAGTCCCTGATATTTATATAGCAAATGATATGGTCATTCATTCCAGTGGCCCAGTTTCAAGTCTCCGGCTTAATTCTTCCAATGTACTGAATTGGAATCATGAATTTTTTTAAATGGGTCAACTCACTCAAGGTCATTTTCTCCCATTGAATCAGAAATTAGTTTTTTGCCTTCACCAACATTCATATGTCTGCCAGTTATGATATTTAAAAGGGAGAGGTGGCATTTGGGGTATCTATTAATATGTCTAAACTATTTTGTCTGACATATGCAGAGAAAGAAACAGAAACTATTTCCACTTTAATAAAGACAACATAGCAGATGCCTTTTAAACTAACATACTGGACAACTCATGTTCTTAACCCACATTGATTAAAAAGAACTGCATGGTTAAGGCCATTACAGTCTCCTAGTTAATCAAGAACTTTGCAGAAATTTGCCTCAGAATGTAAAAGTTTACAACTGTTATCACAGGTAACACAGGTGGGTGCTGAAAACATAGTTTTGCAATTCTTTGGATTATACCTAAATAGGTAGGAAGGGAAAAAGAAAGAAAGAGAGAAAGAAGGAGAAAGGATAGATGATAGATGTGTGAAAGATGGGCTGCTAGATTAATAATGGGAGAGACATAGATAAACAGAAGAGAGAATTTCACATTATGGAACTTCATGAAATAATTTTTTTAAGATACAAATTGGGACTTTAATATAAAAAACAGCATTTTCAGTTTAGTAGTACTTTAGATAATAGAGTTAAATTGTTATAGCATATGTCGTGATGGTGAATGAGAGAAAGAGAACAAATTTCCCTACACCACTTCCCAGGAGAACCTGTCATTCTGAGTAAATCTGGTTCTGTTACAATATTAATGGTATTAAATGCACAGAACCTGGGGACTTATTCTGGTGACCATTTTGATCCTTCCTGTACCTCTGAAAAATAAGATGCCCAGATATTTAATGGAGACAACGCGTTACTTGCAGAAATCGATTTGCCCTTAGGAATTCCATTGGAGAGATTTAATGATAAAAATGAACTTGTATATAATCAAAAACTATTGAAAAGGTGCAGTGTTAGCAATGCATGAATGCCCCCTTCACCTATAGCCTTGTCCTTCCATATTTCTTCCATGTTTCTGGTCTTGAACAAACATGGGTTAAGCATCTACTGGAAAATGTTACAGTAAGTGCCATCATGGACATAATGGTAGGGCACATGCCTAACTCTCGTCAATTTCTCAGATAGCCAGGGAAAGGGATATAAACAGCCTTTCTATTAGAGAATAGCAGCATCTAGAAAGGTGCTGTTAAGGGCAGAAGGGTGACACAGTAGAGGAAGATATTTATGTGTCTGAGACACAGGATTGCTCTTGACAAGAAAAGATGAGAGGGCTTTCAGTCACAATCAACCTTCTAAGCAGAAGGAACCACACTTGGGATTGTGAGAATGGACATTTGTAGGGAGTGATTATTGCTAAGTGATGTCCTGTCAGCATCTCCCAGTAAGACTCCCTTTTTCCTCGGGCACCATTTCCTCTGTTGGCCCTGAGAGGAGATGCAACCAGATACCCTGGTCTGTGTGGAAGCAGACAACAAAGATGCCAGCATCTTTGCTTTGCAATACCAAAGCCATGCTACCCAGGTAGATCAATCCTCAGCTTGGAGCACAGCATAGTAGTAGGCAGTAGGTAGCATCCTCCTACATTCAGTTTCCTGCATAGCACTCAGAGAATTTCCCATTTTTGTCTGTGCCCGCCCCCTCCAGGATATAGGTTCTATGAGACAGTGCACATACCTGCCTGAGACTTCCTTCCATCCATTCTCTCATGTCCCCATTCAGTCTGCTCAGTGTGGAGCAGCAACCACTTATATGGCATCATGCCAGGAGTTCAAATGCCGAGAGGAACAAGCGGATACCTGCTCTGAGAGAGGGTATTGCTTGCCAAGGATCTTCTGTCCACCTATCACCAAAACAATCTATTTCTGAACTTGATGGCTTGATAAAATAATTTTATCCTTGTTGTTGTTGTATTTTGTGATTCTACTGGTCAGATCACAGCAGGGAAAATTAATTTCTGCCTCAGAGGACTAGAGTTTTACATACTACCTCAAAACACTTAAAGAGGACACTGGCAGCTGCCACCAATGCCTTTAAAGATGATGCCACTTACTCTCACCAGCCTGTCCAAGGAATCACAGGCAAGTCTAGGTTGTAGGAAAAGGTAAGCAGATCCCACTTGTCAATAGGAAGAGTGTCAAGTAATCTGCACTAGCTTTAATATACTATAGTGAGTGAAACCTGTTCCCATGACATGGCACAGTGAGGCAAAATGAAAAATAGGAGTAAGATAGTACAGATATCCTCAAGGCGGACCTGGGAGTCTCACAGACATGGCTAAGCCCTTATTCTACACTGAACTAAGTAGGTGACATCAGGTCGGAGAATAACTTCATCACTCTGAAGCTTTGCTTCCCCAAATGGGAAAGATAAAAATGCTCAACTTCATAGAATTGTTTTAGAAATTAAGTGAGATTTCACTCACATATGCATACACACATGCACAAACACATGCACATGTACATACAAACATGAATGCATATACAAACATGTGTGCACATAAGCATTTATATACAGATACACGTTTATAGCATGCCCACACATGCACATACACACAAGCACTCTCACACAAATGCAAACACAAACACTTATACACACACATGTTTGCAAGCACACATGCACACACAGAGCACACAGGTGTCCCAAACACTAGAACAAGGTCAGTAGGAGGAGTTGGCTGCTGCTCTCCTTGAGAATGGTCTCCAAATAAAGTATTCATGTCTCTATAATTTCATACTTTGTATTTTCAGATATGTGTTTTTGAATATGTACTTGCAACTACAAATATGTATTTGCAGCTACAAATATGGATGGAAACAATGGAGATTCTTTTGAACAACAACAACAAAAAAAACAAATTCAGTTACCAGCAGCTCAAAAGGGAGAGGTTGAGAGGTGAATAGAAAAGAAATAAGAGGCAAGAAAATACTTACTAGCCCATATGATGGAATGGAGGAAAGAAAACAGATCTAAGCAGGCAGTGGCACTAGAAGTAGAAAATTATTTTCTGTATCTCTTGATTTTGCTTTTCAGAGAATACTGAGCAAATTTCCCCAGTGGTAAAAGGACACATTTGCTGGCAGGGGTGGCTTTGTGGACAAGGTGAGTGTCAGCACTTAGAATCAAAGAAAAAGCTGGCATGCCAGACCAATGGCTTTTTGAGGCCACCTCCAAGTTTCCCAGGGATTAAGAATAATTGTGGATGGAAGTCCTTCATTAACCATGAGTAATAATGATGGGTAAGTCACAGAGAAGGGACAGGGAAGACTCCTTGCAAAAGTCAAGTGTATCTGTTAGTACCATAAACACTCCTAAAACTTGAAGTTTGAGAAAATATGTCTCACATTTCATACTCTTACTCTACTTTTTAAAATCTATATTATTAAAATTTTATTGAACAACAGACAAAGTGACTGTCTTTTTCTGATTTTTGAACTAATTTAGGGCATGTGAGCCATAGGTCAACAGATTATTTAGTGCAACAAATACTCCATTTGAGTCTGATTATAATACTTTTAATATCCCCAACTTGCCACATCCATGAAAAATACCATGATATGTTTAAATTCTGATTTCTTCAACATACTAGTTATTGGTATCAATAAAACTAATGGAGGTTCCAAAATTCTAGCCAGAATGCAGATTCACTCACAGACATTATCTTTCATGACAGCCTCAGAGTAAATTACTTTGCCAGTCAAGAAAACATCACTTCCATTGTTCTTAAGTTCATCTGTAAAACAGAAGCAAGTCTATTTAGATGATAGCAACTGGACAAGAGGCCAAGAAAAGTGAAAACCTGGGATCACAAAATATAAAAGGTAAGCAGATATAGCAATGCCCAACATAATTCAGAAAGGAATCTTTCCTAAGTCTTTGTACAGCCCATTGTGCTATAAAAAATAGTCTTACATATCATGAACTAACTTTGTAGGAACTCCTGAATGCTGCTTCCCAGATGGCTGTATGAAACTAAAGTCACTGATGCCTTCCTGAAAGTTTTGTCTTACCACTATGATCCTGATGACCATGAATGGTTTCTCAGCTCTATTTCCTAGGTGGAAATCAAGCAAGGGGAAAAGCTTGCATGATTCGGGAGAAAGGGCATTGTATTACAATTGTCTGTTGTTATAAATTATTTGGTCACAATAAAAATGAAAAGGATAGAAATGTATAAAACCCATCACTGACTTACAACGTGATGTTTCTTTTCCTTCAAAATTCATTAAGAAGGTATAACACCCCAACCTTTTGGCTATGATAACCAAACTATACTAAACTACTAAACTGCAATGATGATATGGAAGAAGCTGTTAGATGTAATTTGTAGATTAATATATAGTAATAGGATAAATTGAAAAATGATCATAGCAACTGCTTCATATGCATTATCACATGGAAGCAGAGGCAAGTTGGCCCCAAGTTAAAGCTAATAATGGGAAGGAAAGAAAGGCACCTAGCTATGAATTTGCATTGACTGAACTGCATTGATATAGAATGAGTCATTCCTATAACGACCTTAAAATACTAGTGATATAAAAAAAATTCCTGTTGTCCCACATCTTCCTTGGCATTTGTTGTTAGTTTTGGACTTTGACCATTCGAATAGGTATGTGACAGTATCTCATTATTATGTGAATGTGCAATTCCCTAATGACCTAGGACATTTTGAGCATCACATGCACCATTATAACTAATGAAATAAAGGAAATAAGCAAAAGTGAAAATAAGGAAAGTGAAAATTAGTAGTGATCCCTAAACTGTTGTTTGCCCACAGCATATGAACTCAAGTGAGTCACTGCCTTCATCTTCTTCTTTTCTGTTCTGCATTTCAATATGAAAATGGTTGGAACAAATTTCCTCAGTTATGTTCTGGTAGAAAGCAATTAAAAAGTATCCACTAGACAATACTGTAAGGTCATTCACCCTTCCTCTCCTCCATCTACTATCTAAACTACTCTTTCCTGTAATCATTGTAAGAAATCTTTTATTAATGAATTGCCCTCTTTTCAGTATCTATGAGCCAAATCTTTCATCTAATATGTTATAAACATCCTTGTTTATAAAAATAAAACAACACACCAATCCTTAGCAACACCCTCTGGTAATTAACAGACTTGTTTAAGACTCTTTTTTATTCACTAAGTGTAGGAAAAGCTTAATTAAGAGAATGATGAGGGGAAAGACAACACATTAGTTTTGCAAAATCTACCTAGATAAATAAATCAGGGCTTCAGGAAGCATATCACAGCTGCAAAAAGAACTGGGTACTGCAGCAAAATGATAAGTCCAGGTCATCTCAAGACTTCATGAGGGTGCCTTTCTATTTCTTGTAACATTACCATTTATTTTAAAGTGCAGAAATGATTAATTTTGAGTCTTCAAATATTAGCTTCACTGGGAGATTCTCATACCACTGTAAGATTAATTGAAATTTTAATGACGCAATGTGATATATACATGTTGATTCTCAGTGATACATACCTGAAACTTATGGTATAATCCAACATTACTCCAATTTTTAAAAATTTAATTAAAAAAGAGTTGGCTGAGTTTGTTCTAAGGAAAATAATATGTCAATAAAGGACATTTGGATGTAACAGAGATTCACATCAAAGTTAGCTGAACACAACTGTATGCATGGTAGGTTGGGAAAAGGACATTAGAATTATTAGAGTCATATACAGATGGCCAGTGGAATTAGGGGAAGATAAGAAGTAATTCTGTGAGGGGCTGGAGCAAAAGCTAGGAAATCACTGGGAGTGAAAGGTGCAGGCTTAGCCTGGAGGCTACATTAATGAAATTTATAGGAATAACAAAAGACGTCAAGTATCAAAAAACATCCTGACCAGAAAAAGAGAGAATGGAAGTATTACTATTCCGGACTTCAAACTTTACTACAAAGCCATGGTAATTAAAACAGCTTGGTACTGGTACAAAAACAGACAATCAGACCAATGGAAAAGAACTAAATCCCCTGAAATAAAACCACACATATATAGTCAACTAATCTTTGACAAAGGAGTGAAAAACTTACATGAGGACAAGGACAGTCTCTTCAATAAATGGTGCTGGGAAAACTGGACGAAGACATGCAAAAAAAATGAACCAAGACACCTCCCTCACACAAAAACTAACTCAAAATGGATAAAAGACATGGACATAAGACCTGAAACCATAAAATACATAGAGGAAAACCTGGGCAAAACCCTTCATGAGTTACAATTCAGAAATCCATTTCTGGACACATCTGTAACTGGCAAAAAAATGAAGGAAAACATAAACAGATGGGGCTACATCAAACTAAAAAGCTTCTGTACAGTAAAAGAGACAACAGAAAAAAAATAAAAAGAATCCCAACTGAGTGGGAAAAAAATTTTGTCCTTCATAAAAGTGATAAGTGTCTGATAAACAAAGATACATAAAGAAATCACACAACTTAACAAATATAAAGCAAAAAACCCAGTTAACAAATGTGGAGAAGATCTAATAAAACTTCTCTAAAGAGGAAGTATAAATGACCAATAGGCACATGAAAAACTGCTCAACATCACTAGCAATTAGGAACATGCAAATCAAAACCACAAATGAGATACCACCTTACACCAGTAAGATTGTCCCACATCCAAAAAACAGGCAACAACAAGTGCTGGCACGGATGTGGAGAGAAAGGAACACTCTTACACTGCTGGTGGGAATGTAAACTTGTCCAGCCATTATGGAAAGCAGTGTGGAGAACCTTCAAACTAATGGAAATGGAACTACCATTTGACCCAGCAATTGCTTTTCTGGGAATCTACACAAAGGAGACCTCAAAGGGACTTGTACAAAGGGACACCTGTGCCTGGATGTTTACTGCAGCACTATTTATAATTGCAAAGACATGAAACAACCCAAATGCCCCAAGACAGATAACTTTATGAAAAAGATGTGGTATATATATATATACACAATGGAATATTATGCATCAATTAAAAATGACAAGTTTGATGATTTTATGGTAACATGGATATACATAGAAGAAATCATATTGGCAGAAACAAGTCAGAAGGAAAAAAGATAGAAACCAAATGGTTTCACTAATATGTGGACAACCAAACGAAAGTACGCAACTGGGAAGGGGACCAACTGGAGTGGCCAGGGAGTGGAGGTGGTGGGTGACCCCCGGGTTCACAATGATGTGAAATATATATAAATATTTAATTATATATAATATATTATATAAATAATATATATAAATATATATTATATATAATATGTATATTATAAATATAATTAAAAAATGAAGCACTCATTTAATAGCTTACCTTCCAATTCTGTAAGTACAGGGAAGAGAGCCAAATATATATATGTATATTATATATATAATTAAAAAATAAAGCACTCATTAAATAGCTTACCTTCCAATTCTAAGTACAGGGAAGAGAGCCAATACTTTGCCATGAGTTAGAATCACCCCTCCTGCTATATCCTCCTCTCACCATGGACAAGAAAGTCACATAATTCAACTAATTCTCATTGCTTGTTTTAACTTGGGCTGCCTTAACAGAATATCAGAAATGTGTGGCTTAAACAAGAGAAATTTAGTTCTCACAGTTTTGGAAGCTTGAAGTCCAAGATCAGGGTACACACATGATCAGATTCTAAGGAAAATTTTCTTCCTGGACTGCAGATGATCACCTCACCACATAATTTTTCCTCAGTACATGGGGAGAGTGACAGAGACAGAGAGAGAATATACATTCTTCTTCTGAAGCCACTCCATCATGATTTACTATGGCCCCAATCAACTCAAAAAGTCCCCCATCTTCAAACCACATCAAGAGTTCATTATATGAACTTTAGGGGACATAAATATCCATTTCATAACACTTTGAATGGCGATAGTTCAATTGTACACACTTAAGGAATTAATTATTTTCTAAAATGAGGGTAGCTCTGCCCAGTGGGCTCAGAAATCATACCTCCACTGTATGCATGACTTGGAAGAACCTGTAGCTAGCTCAGTTTACCCGAATGTGAACATCTTGCTGTGTGACCAACAGTCTTTCTCCCTAGTATTTAAAGATAGTAGATTTGAAAAACATGCCCTTTATGTCCAAGCTAGATTTAGTGTTCAAACAAAGAAAAATAGCTACATGACTCAAACTGAAGGGAAAATTGAATACACTCAACTCATTTAGGGGGAATTAATCATTTTCTGAATGGGCCGTCTGTGTGTTCTCCAGGCTCATTGTGAGTATGTGTGATGTTCATCCTGTGTGCAGATTTCCTAACATGCTCCCCACTGGAAGCCAACCTGTGCACAAGCATCTCTCACTGACCAGATGCATGTTGGGGATGGAAGTTGATTACTTAAAAATGGAGCAAGGAAAAAGGTAACTGCAAGGTAACTGCAAAGAATATGACCTCATATTTTTCCTAGGAAATTGGTACCTCTTACATGGAATACATAAACTTGGAACAGTTTGGAGAAACCATTCACATAACAACTGATCAGACACCATTACACTCAATGGAGGTAGAAGATAAACAGAGCCTTAACACTCATAAGTATTAATTTCTGCAAAGTATCAGGCGAATATTTTGAAGATTTCTATTTGGTTTTTGTTTTGCTCTCACGGTTGTCAAAAACTGAACTGAACTAATGACAAACACAACTGAGCCCTTTTATCAATGAATTAATGTGAAGATTTTTGGGTGTTTTTTTTGTTTGTTTGTTTGTTTTGATGCTCTGCTCATTTTACTTGAATTCTATGTGTCATCAGTTTGCATGATTATTCACTTGCTCATCAGAATTCGCACTACCCACCATCACCACACCAAAAAACAACCTTTAAGAAAAAGTAACTGTTATAGCCTCTCACATTTTGCTTATTAAAAAGATAAACAATAAAATTCAAACAGAGAAAAAGTAAGGAACTTTCTGATTCATGTAATAAAGTAGTCTACAGAAGAGACATAGTTAGATCCAGAGACTCAAATACAGTTTTGGGAATATTTCTGTCTTTCTTAATCTTCTCTTTTCTTTTTTATCCTATAATTTGCCTTCATTTTCAAACATACGCAAAGAACAAGCAGATATTTTCACCAGCAGCCAGGACTCATGAAAATGACATCAGGCAGTCTTTCTGTCAATGTCTATTTCTTTCTCTTTTTTTTATTTATATATAAATTTCACAACATTGTAATCCCCAGGGTTTACCCCCCCTTCCCTCCATCTCCCCCCTTTCCCTCCTGCTCAAAGTTGTGCTCTTCAGTTTGGTTCTTAGCTTGTTTTGACTTTTCCCCAAGTCTTTTATTTTTTCACTGTGTCCCATATGTTAGTGAAGTCATTTGGCTTCTGTCTTTTTCTTCTTGACTTATTTCTGCTAATATGATTCCTTCTAAGTACAACCATGTTGTTACAAAATCATCAAATTTGTCATTTTTAATTGATGTGTAATATTCCATTGTGCATATGAACCACATTTTTTTTCATCCAGTCATTTGTTTGACAAGGGTTTAATAACGAAGATCCACAAGGAACTAATTCAACTAAACAAAAGAAAAACAAAAAGCCCAATCAAAAAATGGGGAGAAGAACTAAAAAGACACTTTTCCAAAGAGGAAATACAAATGGCCAACAGGCACATGAAAACTGCTCAACTTTGCTAGTAATAAGAGAAATGCAAATCAAAACAACAACATCAATGTCTATTTCACTTGCCCTAAAAGATTCCCATGGGTCTCAGCTGGACTATGTCCCACTCTACTGTCAGGAAAATCATAGAGATCAGAAGGAAGGGCCATTTGATTGGTTAAAACTAGATGAGAGTAGGGACAAAAACCAGGTAACTATTTCAGTTTTCTCTCTTTCACTCTTACACCTTTGCAGAAGAAATGGTGTCAACACACTTTCAAGCCAAATGGATTGAAGATGGCCATGAGAAAATGACAAAGGTATATTTCTACTTATAGAATGAAAGAAAAAGTAATATTTACAACAGATATAAAAAAGAACCTTTTAGAGGAGATAAACTGGGAACAAAAAATAACTGTAATATACAATGGACTAACAAATTTTGTCATCCCTAATATATAAAGAACTTATGAAACAGAGGGTAAAAACCAACAGCATAGAAAATGAGAAGAAACAGGAAGAGAGAATTAATATACATTTGTGTACTTAAATATACACAGGGCAGGGAAGGAAAAAAAGAATGGGGGGAGACAAAAATGAATTTGACTTGAATCACATGAATATGTTACATTTTTAATTTTGTTTAAATGGTGAGAACATCACCTTAAAGTAGCTAGCACACTATTTTGTGGATATCAATAAACTGATTCTAAAGTTTACATAGAAAGGCAAAGTCACAGAATGGCCAGTACCACAAAGACGCACAAAATTGGAAGATACATTTGCCAACTTCAATGCTTACAATAACCCTACTATGACCAAGACAGTGTGGTATTGGTGAAAGAATAGACACTTCGATCAATACAAAAGAATAGAGCACCTAAAAATAGAACCACACAAATAAAGTCATCTGATCTTCACAAAGGTGCAAAGGTGATTCAATGGAGATAGGGGAAACTTTTCAGCAAATGATGCTGGAAGAATCATATTATATTCATCTGCAATAATATAAATCTGTGTCTCCAGCCTTATACCTTTCACAAACAGTTAATTCAAGATGAAATCTACAACTAAGTGGAATGGCAATATTATAATACATTTAGAAGAATACTTAGGAGAAATTTAATGTGATCTTAGGATTTGCAATGAGTCTTTAGAGACAACACATAAAGCATAATGAATGAAAGGAAAAAAAACAATTTGACTTTATTAAAATTAAAATCCTCTACACTGTGAAAGACAGTCAATTGTTACAATTTTAAAGAGTTTGCAAAGATTGATTGTAATTATGTTTTATCTCATTAGGTGAACACAGATGAACAAAATAGAGATGATAAAGGAAAAATGGTGTGTGTATGTGTGCACATAAACACTGCTAAATGAATGTAAACACAATTCTCTGGGAGGTAGGGGATAGAGCATGATCCCAAGAACATGTGATGGAAGATCTCACTGAGAAGTGAGAACACCACTGATTCTTCTGTAAATTACTTCTACTTTTCACACTGAGCATATATTACTTATCAACTTAAGAACTAATGATGTAAGCAGATTTTTATTCATAATTAGTCCATAAACTACCGAGGGGCACCTGCCCTAATGCACATAACATGCAGCAACACATCTTCTTTGTGAGCTAAAGGAGCCTGCCTGCTTCTCATCACAGAATATTTAACTGTGGAAAAGGAACTGTCTAAAGAACATGACACAAACTGGAGAGTGCAACATATGTCACAACTCTGCTTCTTCTGTAACCATAGAAACCCTAATTTTTCTTGAATATAAAATAAGTGCAAACCCTGAGGACCATTTCTTAAAAGGAGCATCTCCAAAATGGACCATCTCCTAAATGGAGCACCATCCTCATCACATCCTTTCACCCACCACATTCACTGTATCTTTTTTTATTTTTAACATGCAAGAACAAGAGCCTTTCTTAAAATGTCCATGGAACTGTGGTCACTTAGCTACTCTGAATTCATTCAGTATTTACATGTAAAGCAGTTCTCAGAAATACTCATTTCAATTTAGTGTTTACTGGGCACCATTTTACATGCTATCTCTTACTATCAGCAGAATGCAAGGATGTGCTAGACACAGCAACTGTCCTTAGGTAATGGCAGCCTTAGAGAAGGGACAAATACATGCATGGATAATATTTCTATAAAAACAAAAAAGGTAACTTTCATTGACAATTACAACAAAGCTGCTGAGGGAATGATTGGGAATAAGCAGCTAAATTCTATATAGGTGTTTGTGCTGTTTTTTTGAAAATATTGAGGATTAAATAAGCAGAGGTATGAAAAAGACAGTCAATGCTAAGAGGATACCTTAAGCAGAAGCAAGAAGTGCCAGGAGGAAGACTTTGTTCTTCCACAAGTACCTCAATATCAAATCTCATTCAGTGAAACTCTTAATCATCTTATATGCCATATTCACTTTTCTTCTGTAGCCAGAGGCCAACTAAAATTATTAGGAAGAGAAAGTGAGATAAAATTGTACTTAGTGAATGTGGGTTTGTGAAAAGAAAGGTACTCATGCATCATGCAGAGGTCTCTTGGGATTCTTTCTGAATGCAGCCCTAAGAGACCAACTCTGGTATCCCTTTTCACTTGAAAAGTGTGGAAATATAGCATGTAACAAGACTGGGGCTGCAAAATGAACAGGTAAATTCCCCCTTTGGTTTAAAATTCCTCACATTGGACTCCAGCTGAACACAAATCAATATTCCAAGTTGCCAACTGTGATGCATTTAGGAGATTCACTGGATATCTTCATCAGTCATGGTCCATCATAGCTTGTGGAGTAGCAGCACCCTCTATTGGAAAGGAGGTCTCTTGAATGTCCTTACTAACAGAAAACTCTTTGCAGTTTGCAAATAAAAGTGCAGTTGCTGTTTCTAATTCATTAAACCGTTCACTGATCCACTGAGAGATTTCCCTTGGATTTGATATTACCAACAAAATCTGCTTTTCTTCCAAAAACAAGCATTGTATGATGATTCCTTAATTTACCTCAACTATTAAATTTTAGCTCAATAACTATTGACTTTCTTAAAAACAAATATATTTATTGATAATATTCCATAAGAAACATGTGTAATTTCTACCAAGAACACAGCTGGGGATGTACATAAGAAAAACTACATACTTGAAAGCTTTATACTAATCTTTCTAAAATTTTAAATATTACTCAAAACAATATATCTTTAGAATCTACCATGCTATACACACACAAAAAAAATCATTGCTATTTTGTGTCTCCTACCTATTCAACATTTTTGCATGTCTTTCAGGTCCATGACATGTGATTTTAAAAATAATCAAAACAAAACTTCATTGCCATGAATCTCACATAAAGGGAAAAGGGTGAGCCAACTGTTATGATGCCTGTGACAGGTACCAGACTCTGGGGTAAATACTGGGAGGGGAAGAAAACCCATATTAACCTCTAGGTTGAGTGCACTGAAAGGTGGTCATGCCATAGAGGATCCTGAAGATAAGGTAAGAATAAAGCACACAGATGACCAGAGACAACGGTTTTCTGGGAAGAGGAGATTGAGAAACACAGACACAAAAGACAGGGTACAGAGGAGCCTGCAATTTTGTAAATACTACAGAGGAATATCATTAGAGTGATATCGATATACTGAGCCTGGGAGTGGTATGGGCAATGTAATTCAGGAACAGAAAAGCTACATTGGCCATCCTTTACCACCCATACAATATTACTGGCTCTCATGTTGCCACCAATTTTTTTTTCTCTATTTATGAAACTACATAAATAATAAGTCTACATAAGTCAATCCTAATATACTGTGCTGGAGGATTCTGCATGAGTGAGGCATGTGACATATATCTAAAAAGGGGTGAACTACTATCCCTAAATATGTTTTATTAATCAACATTATCTCAATTAAATTTAACTCAAAATTTAGAACAAAAATAAAAACAATGAAGATGGAAAATAATTAAGTAAAATCCAGCATTTTTTGAGATAAAACATGGAACTGAAATTCTGAAGAACTAACTAGATATGAAGCTTTTCATTAAGAGAAATCATCAGATTGGAGTTCTAATTAGAATTTGAAGATTAATAGGACTTCCCTTGCAATATCTGTGAGTCTCCACAAATGTCCAAGTTGGAACATAACCTGACCCCAAAGAACACACTTCCAATAGCAGGGCCCTTAATGACTTCTATAAACATCAAGAGACTTGAGAGCAAGTAAAGAGAGACAGCTCTCTGTAATCCCCGGATCACTGGCTGAAGTATCTGTGTACTTTCCTGGAGAATTTTCATTCTCCCCTCGTCAGACTGAGCCACTCTCAAACCACTCTTCCTACAGACTCGGAGGAAGCAATTACTAACAGTGATCAGGATTCTACTGATCAGACCAGCTTGCAGTATAGGGGAACAAAATCAACCATGTTAAACCCAGCTTGGGAGAAGGGGTTGTTGTGGTCCTTGCCAATTATAGAAATCCTAACTCCTCAGAGAAAGCAATTCAATTTGTGAGCTCTAATTGTAAACTGAAATTTTGGAAGGCTCAAGGCAAATGCCTACAAGTTCAGTTAATGGCAATGAAAAAGGAAAGCAAGTATATTCTCCTTAGCCAGTTTACTTCTACAAATACACCAATAATTTCTACAGGTGCCACTATTTTAATGGTTGAGAGATGAAAGGAGGGAAAGAACAAATCTTGAGAGTATAAACAGACAGAGCTCTGTCTTTTCGTAGTGTGTGCATTGTACAAGATGAAATAACTGAGGGAAGAGAGGGGGAAAAGATGTAGACATCAAGTGGAAGCAGACTAAGGGAGCAAAGATGGAAACTGCAAGAGCAGATGAAGACCTGAAAGGGTCTTTGCATGAATATCAGATCATCTCTGTGATCTAAGAACTATGCAACCAGGTTTGGGAATCGGATGGAACTGAAATCAAATGCCAGCACCACACTTTTTAGGGACTGATCTCAGGCAACTGATTTCCCCATCTCCACAACCTTATAGAAAAAGTGAAAGACTAACTCAGATGGAATGAGTGGATGCTCCTCAGAGACTTTCTGATCCATAACAACCACTAAGTGAATGTAAACTTGGGAAAAGATTGCCTGGCATAAATCAATAATCTAGTATTGTTGGCTGGGTGATATGATAAAAAATAAACACTGGATTATTTTGTTTTGGAGGGAAAAAGAATATCTGATAACACCATAGGAAGTGTTGTCACAGAATTAAACACTGGTGTGGTATCAGAAAAGTCTCTAGCCTTCCAGTCTTCATAGGAGGTAGTGTCATAATGACCCCATTTTAGATTTATACCACTAAGGACTGAGCTTACTGAAATAATTATGCCGAATTTATTTCATAATCATAATTTTTAGAGTGAAGTCTCCAAAAATTAAATAACTAGTAGAATTTTTATTGAATATCAATTATACTTAAATGAAGCTTTTTAAATAAACCTAAAAAGTCACAAATCTTTTTTTTTATTCTGTATAAGTCAGAACCAGAGAAGTTATAATCATTTTGATGAAAGTCCTTTCGTCAGGAGAACTGGGTACACTGGTTAAACTCATTAACTCTAGTCTCCCCATTCATGCATTCACTTGTCCACCCAATCCTCCACTCATCCCTCCAAGTCCAGTCTTCCATTCATCCATCCATTCATCCAACCATACATCATTCAACCGTTCATTCATCCATTTGTCATATTGAATAGAGCCCTACCTCCAATGTGACTATATTGGGAGATAAGCTTTTAAACAGGTAATGAAAGTTAAATGAGGTCATGAGGGTAGACTCAAATCTAAAAAGACTGGTGTCCTTCTAAGAAGTGGAAGAGACATTTGGGATATCAGTGAGAAGGATGCAGAAAGAAGGTTGCCACCTACACAAAATTCAAGGGGTGAAAACCACAAGAGAAACTCACCTGGTCAGCACCTGAATCTTGGACACCTGGTCTCTAGAACTGTGAGAAAAATTATTCTGTTGTTTAAATGACTCAATTTGCGGTAGTTTGTTGTGACAGTTACTCCCAAAAGACTAATAAACTACAGTTCCCTGACAAACATAATTGGGTCTACATTTAATCTCAGTCTCTAGCTAATGGAGTGACTTAGGGAAAAATATTAAGCCACTTTGGGTCTCCATTCCCTCATCTATGACCAGAGATGATGTCACTGTTTACTTTATATCATTATTCTAAATATTTGGAGAATTAAGTGAGAGAATGTACTTAAAGAACCTATCCCAATGTCAGGCACATAGCCTTAACTTATATTATAATTTTTATGATTCTGAATCAATAATACAAATTAAGACTCTTCATTCCAGGATTCCCTCCACTCAAACCTCTAAATTTTTCCTATGAGATTATAACAGTTTAAGATGATTTAGCACACACATTATATTTTTTAAACAAGAAATTTTTTTGTAAAGGAAAGTGATGATTAATGACAACTAAAATACTTGTTTCTGTGGTTACTTGATCTTTTATTCGACTTTCTACAAAGTGGATTCCCAACTAGGTTTTGAGCGATCACAACAAAACCTGAAATCCCTTCAGGCTCTGGAATGTGAGTGTTCACCCTGCTTTCTTTTTTATTCTCCCTTGGAAATAAATATATCTCTCATTCTGAAAAAGTGTTCAATACATCTGGGGAGGAAAGGCTCTGTTGCAAAGGCCTTGGGATGAGAAGAGACAAAAGAACCTTACAAAATGAGACATCAACAAATCACAAGACATTATTAGACACAACAATGTGCCTAGCAGCCTTCAGAACAGGACTATTTTTAAACATCCTAGGTTTTCACAAACTCAACCCCCATGAGGATGAAGCATATGGGGGCTGTTTGGCAGACCTCCACCTCACAGAAGCAGGGATACCACATGAAGAAGCAGCATAGCCCCCATATCTGCTACCTAGACCAAGGAAGGGGCATAGTTCACACTGGCCCCAGGATGAAGAAATATGCAGCTCTTCTGAACATTTCAAAGATGGCTTTTCCAGCCCTGGCTAACCTGGAGGGAGAGAAAAGAGTGAAAAATGACCAGTGCCTTCTGGTGTCATATAGCAACAGTGACTGAGTCTCCCAGCACTGCACAGAACTAACAAAGACAAAGCAGAAGAGTCTGTCAGTTTCACAGAAGAATTTCTTGGAAGGGGAGTTCTCCCACACTAGAATTGGGAGGAGGTGGGAGAGAGGTTGTTTATCACATCCATTTGGTTTGGAGTTGACAACTGTGTCATCTAAGAAACATATATTAACATGTTTATTGTTTTAGAAATCTCAAAACTATTTCCCTTACAGAGATACCACTTTGGTTTATCTCAAAAAGTGATGTCAAGCAATTTACACTTATTTTGTCATTTCGTCATTATATTCAACGAGGTAGAGCATCAAGTATAATAGAAAGAACAGGTGTCCAGTTAAACCTCACTGGGTTTAAATTTCAGTTTTACTATTGAGGTTTTCTCACCTAAATGAACTAAATGAATGCATTAACATCCTTTCCTCAGGGACAGAATTATTGTGAGCTAGATTATAATGCATGCGAAATGCTTAACAATCTATGGCCCCCAATATATAGGTAGCTCAATACCTTGGCTTTCATGACCATAGAACATATTTATAAATAGGCAGAGAAATTAAATCACCTTTATGAGGTCACCTACTCAGTAAGTGGAAACACCAGGCATGTCAGAAACTGCCAAATGTTTGACGCTCATTACTCTGTCTCTCTAAATAACAGAAGCCATTACCAAATGTTATCCAGAGAAGCAATGTACCTAGATAAAAGATTATCTTCATATTGCCTAGTCACAGAAAGTCATAGAATCATGAACTAAAAATTTTGGAATACACACAAAATCTCCTTAAGAGAAGGATAGACACCAGCCACGGCACCACTAGGATTGCAGATATGATGGCTTGAAGAAGCTCCACTAGTTATCATGGTGTATGAGGGTCCTCTAGGGTAAGAGTCAAACATAAGGCTGGTGGGACTAAAAGATCTAGAAATCTAGGGCACTGATGACCGTGAAGCTATTATACTTGAACTCATTTTACGTAAAAGAAGAACCTCTCCATTTAAAACATAGTTATTTCAAGCTTTTGTTATTAGCCACTAAATACAATCCCTAAATCCTCAATTAGGTCTACAGCCAGGGAAAATACGGAGGGTGATCTGCTAACTCTGTGTCCTGGGAAAGAATTCCAGGCAAGATGGGATGGTTAGTTACCCCAAAAAGCATAACTGCTCTCAGAAGAGTACTATTGTTTTTAAATCTTACAAAAGGAGCACTTTTCCCACTAAATGGGAAAATAAGTGTTGTGGTATAGTACAAGTCCACAGATACTATCGAGCATATTCATGCAAAGTAATATTGAGGATATGAAGACAGGTCAGTTTCTAGCACCAGGCTCTGGCTTGCAGTTATTCACTAATTCATTCATGGATCCTTGGCGGCTAGTTGTAGTTATTCATTCATCCATTCATCATGCTTGTAATGTGGTGGTAGTAACGCAGTCCTTCATT
Organism: Uropsilus gracilis; assembly: GCA_004024945.1. NCBI lineage: Eukaryota > Metazoa > Chordata > Mammalia > Eulipotyphla > Talpidae > Uropsilus > Uropsilus gracilis. The sequence goes on from PVHY01008117.1 coordinate 27,338, forward strand.
CACATATCCTACGGTCTGGTTGCACTTGTTCACTCATCTACTCATGGGTTCCCGTGGATCTGTTCAGTCAGTCAGTAAAGATCTTTGAGTTCCTTCTAAATATCAGGCATGGCAAGAACAAAAATTAGACATTCCTTCTCTTGAGTTTGCATTGTATTTAAGACATATAGCAAGTGAGTGAATAAACTATCAACGTAATTTCACATGGATTCTTCAAATAATGTTCTTTATACCAGGCAGAGGGAAGCCCCATGGAAGAACTGACATTTGGATGGAGAATGTCTGCCAAGAAGGAACCTAGCCACAAGACAGAGAAAACAGCAACCACAGAGACTGAAGCCAGAAGGATGTCTGGAAAATTTTAGGATCAGACAGAAAATGGAAGGATCATGGATGGCAAAGAGATGGAAAGAGAAAAAAAGTTACAAGAGAGGAAGCATCTGTTTGTCTGATCTTGCAGACATTACCCCACATCGTAAGGATTCTACTATAAATGCACTGAGTGAAACACGATGCCGTTGAACTAAAAGAGAAAGTAAGAAGAGCCAATTTATCTTTTTAGAAGAATACTCCAGTGGTTGGGAAGAAAATGGATAAGGAATCTGACAAAGAGAGGGTTACAGGGAACCCAGTAGAGAGACTGATGCTAAAATCCAGATGGGAAAGGGAAATCACATCTGGGGTTTTAGAGGACAAGAGGGGTTTTGAATTCAGTTGTAGATCACCCCAAATAAGTGAGGACACAATGTACTGAGACATGCTACTCTTTATGGTTCTACAGTGCATATCAAAGTTACAACTATACTCTACTATAGGCCAGGGTACAAAATCATTGTTTCTAAAGTAACTGTGTAACAGCCTTGATCAAAAACTACTTTCCTGTGGAAAATGTGACAGAAAAGAAGTGTACTCTGGGAAAGATGAGGCCCAGAAACAAGGTCCTCTTGGAGTCCCCACAACCCTTCCTTGTAAAACCACAATAAAAGGAGGTATAGTAAAAGGTCTGCCTGTCTTTCAGAGGAGTCACTTGATTTGCTAATAGAATGCACTTTGTACCAGCAATAGGATTCACTCTTTCCACAGAGCTTCCTTTAAAGCTCACTGTTCTTTAAAAAGTCAAGTATCTGTGAAATCCCTAACTGGCATCTCTTAATGCTAGACTAACCAAAAGTTATCACTCTGCAAAATAATCCTTTCTGTGTACACATGTATGTACATAAACAGGTAAAGTCTGGTATCTCTCATGATTTTCTAGAAAACTTAAGCATTCTCTTACTTTTTCTATCATTTTAACTTAAAACACTAGCACCACAGGTTAATGAAAAACACTAAAGCACAGGTTAATAATCCAAAGCACCCCTCTGGGCCAGGCAGTTGTCTCCCAATTAAAATGCTAATTCTGAATCAAGTGGGAACACCACCAAAAAGGTGCCAGAATACACTATTGAGCCCTTTACTCACTGAATAGTGTTTTGCCCCCTCCTCCAACAGCTCTTTTTAAGTCTGGACAAATAGCTCACTGGAGCCAAGAGATGAAATCATAGTTTGGGAACCTTTCCCCTGGTGCTGAGCTGCTAGTGAATTCTACCCCCTCTGTAGCCTGGAGGAGGTGGGCTTTCCTTCTCTGTCCATTACCTTCCTCCCCCACCTTAGTTCTTCTCTTTTACAGAGAAGTGCATTAATCATCCAGCATGACAGGAAATGGAATCATCTGAATTACAGATCTTGGTGCCACAGAGATCAGACTCCAACATCAGCATTAGTTGATGAAACACCCATCATACCCATCAGCTATGGAGGGCCAGGCTGGCACTGTGTCTGGTATGTTATCTGAGGAAAAGAAAGAAGAAGATATTGTTGGTTGCATGGTGATATGAACCAAGAATGGGCTAGCTCCTTTCCTGTGTGTGATCTCGGGGCCTTACATCTGCACAGCATGTGTGGAGATGATACTGAACTCTACGTTTTAGAAAAGGAAACCAGAGGTGGATGTGAGGGGTGGGAGGAAGGGCAGAGGGCTCAACCGCATTGTGGTGAAGCACTGGAACTTGGTGGTGAGTGTGTTGGAAGTCATTAATCAGTTTTAAAAAGAAACTGAGAGTCAGTGGATTCAGGTATTTTGTTAACCACAATTTGTAACCAGTGAAGCACTATGATTGAAATAGAGATGCTAAGGACGCAAAGCCCATATGTTTGTCCTTCCCCAGGCAACCTTTTGACTGTTGGGGTAGCATAGAGATGACCACTGGCATCTGAAGATGAGCTTCGAGTCTCAACTGCTCAGTAGTTCAGGGACTCCCCCCAGGTCATCAGCTTCATTGCCCTCATTGTTCTTAGAGTCACACACATGAAGCATTATAAATGTAAGAAAAAAAAATGAAATGAAATGAAATTCAAACACGTAACCTATTGTACATAACAGAACACAGAAAACACCTAAGTATTTTCCCTATAAGCAACTTGCCTCTGTGGAATAAGTATTTTCTCAATTATTCAATAATATAAAGGTGATAGTGGAAGAACTGATCATTAATCCATTCATCAATAACTGCTAGTTTTTATCTATCACATCATAATGATAAAAACAATATTTCACTTCACAGGACTGCATGTGTACTGAGTTCTTAGCTTTTACCAGATTGTTTTAAGTGCTCATTCATTCATTCTTTGAGGGGAGTGAAGGAGGTTAGGGAGTACCTATTATTGCAGTCCCCATTTTAGAGATGAAGAAAGGGGGATAGAGTGAAGTATCTCATCTAGTAAACTGTTATATGAATCCTGAGATCTTACCTCTCCTCATATTTACTACACAGAATTATAGTACAGCCTAAAGATCAAGTCTCAAATACTCCATTATTCCTTTTATAGAGAGCTATCATTTCTTGAAAAAAGGACACTTAACTCGTCAGTGTCAAATACTTTCAGACAAGATGAGCTCAGTGGAAACAGTCAAGATTAAAAGTTTGGTGGCGGTGTTTCACAGACTTCAATGGCAGCTTAAGCTCTCCCTAAACTGACTTCCCATAAGGTCCCAGTGACTCATGACAAACTAATGGCTTCCCTCCCCTGAGAATTTCTCTCTCTCTCACTCTTTTGCAGCTGTCTTAGTGTAAGAATAGGGGATTAGAGCAGGAAGATCAAATGTGAACTTGCAACTCAAGAGTCTGAACTCCCAGGAGGAGAGTTAGATGCAGGCAACTTACAGACAACAGCAACACACAGAGCTGATGGCTAGGCTTTGCTTCTCCAGCATCTTGACTGCAGGGTTCATGGCCACAGCTGCTCACATAATTTATATAGAACCATCCAGGATATGCAGCTAACTACACAAACAATTCTGCCTCTCCTTTGGCACCTTCTAGTTTGTCCAGAGTCCTGGGCTGATAAGCACAGCACTCCATTATCTGACTGGGGTACATTAGCTAATGGGCTGATTCCCTAACTTTAGAAAAAGAAAAGAAGACCCAGAGCTTGGAAGCAAATTCTCCACACAGTCAATCAACAGGACCTCAGTGGGAACAGAAAGGACAGAGGAGCCAGTAGGGTGCATACCTTTCCAAGATGCAGTGTGCAAGCAAGTTTGACATGGAGATCAATTAATATTCCATTAAAAATCTAATATGTTTGAATCCCTGGGCTGGATTCTTTCCTATCTGTTATCAGAATAGGCATGCAATGCTTAGAAGAGAAAATAAAATATCAATGAATATTCAAGTCACACAGACTTAATATTAAAACTTACTGGAAGTTGAGAAGAGACACTTTAGAATTCTCCATTCATCTCTCATTCAGGGCTAGGGATGATCCAGAAAACTACCTATAGATTTTCTTTTGTTCCATCATTTAATCCAGTTCTGTATTTCTAAAACCTCACCAGACAAAATAATCATTGTCCCGGGTTATAGACACCAAATCTTATTTACTTTACTTCATGGTCAATTTCAGGACATTTCAAGGATATTTGCCAGGCCTCCTTGTAAACCTGAGCAGGCTGAGGTAGCAAGAAGAGGCCAGGCTGAAGGGCAAAGGGGCTGAAACCCAGCTGAATCAGCAGGAGGAAGTGTCTTTTTGCAAGGCTTGTCTTTCTTTAGAGGGGCAGATCCATAGGAAATTAACAGCAGAATTTGAATACTTAGATAGATATAACTCCTCTGTTATTTTTATGTCTCTCTAAAATGTGAGCTTTTTATGCTGAGGGTTCCTACTGAGTCATTTCTGTATTCCCAGCATCTTGTTCAGAGCCTGGAACATAATAGATTTACAGTCAAGGATAGTTAACCTAGGATGACCTTTAAGTAAAATTTAGAAAACAAATGAATTATTCTTAGTCAATATCCCATGAGAGAACCAATCTGCATTATGTGTCAGATGTGTGAGGACTGTCACATCATCCTCACATAGCTGAAGAAATATGTATTTATTTCACCTATTTAATTAATATGAACATATTTAATAACATTAAGATATAATGTTAATTTCATTGGAGATATGTAACAATAAATATTATCCTTTGTCATGACACATTCTTTCGGAGCATAATATTTTTTATATTCTATACAATAAATAGTCTAGCCTATCAAAATTGCATCCCAATGTATTAAAAATTTCTCCTATGGCTGGATTACAATCTAATTGAACAAGAATCTAATTGCCACTGCTAAAAAAAACTTTCAATGACTATTCTTTATAAATAAACTTTGCTTAATTCCATATAATTAAGAATAGATCCCTTGATGTGGAGAAGAGGGCCTGGGGCTAAGGGGATGAGCTCTGTTCTCTTAAAATTTACTTTGTGGGTTGCTTTCTGTTTAAAAGGGAGAAGTTACATTTCTGGTACATTCTGGGTAATTGACTATTTTTTGTTTAATTGCTTTTTCTAGGTTTGGCTTTAGAACAGTATTCTGATTACTATCACTCTCAAGGAAAATGGAAGGTAAGATTTCTTCATTACTGATGGTGCTGGGCTTAGCAGGGGCATGCACACTCCTGAGCTGAAAGACTAGTGTGCACCCCCAGTCCATTGTATATATGATATCAACTGCAGTCCAAGCCCGATATCAAATGCTAAGAATAAACCTAGTAGCTGGTCTGCTTAAGTCCTGGTTTGCTATAGCCCTGCTGAACTCATGACCACTTCACCGGTCACCTTTCAATCTGGAAATGCCCGAGGCATGGTCTCTGAGGGCATGAAAGCTAAGGTCACAGAGTGCTTGCTACCTTTATCACTGTGCAGTTCATAGGACACAAATATATCCACACACAAGGTATGAACTGATCATCAGCCACTTTATATATGGAACATCTGACCTTTCTTTCTGTCTTTGTCTGTCTGAAATGACTCCAAAGAGCCAAACTCAAAGAAAGCAAAATTCAGAGACTTTGGAAGGGATTCCATGACAAAGCTGCCTCAGAGGAAACTGGCAAAAGATGAGCTGCTAGTGACAGCCTGACCTTTCTAGGAGCAGAGCTGGGAAGCATATCAAGGAGACAGCTCCCAAGCACATCACCAGGGACAGGAAAGTCAACTGATTGGCTCAGCTCACAGTCATAGCACCAGAACATTCTGTCTGGCTAAAAATCCAACCAAATACATTGATGCACAACTCCCTCCAAGTGAGATCTTTGCAGCCTACAGCTGCCTGACTATGATCAGAAGTAGTTGAGAACTTTGTTGTCTGATTCTGAGCAGAATGTGAGCTCACAAGGGTATCACTGCCTTGTTTAGTCTTCCTTTCAAAACTCTTCGAACCGTTTTCTATAGAAACCATGATTTGTGTGCTTTTCACAGGCAGAACCCAATTCCACAGATATTTCCCAATATTGACCCTTGGGCAAAAGTGTCATGTGGTGGATAGAAGCCTCCCAAGTCCAAATCCTAGCTCTGCTGTGCCTTTAAAGAGGGATGAGATCTGGCTGTCTCAGCAACCTATGTGTGAAGGCTGGATGACAAGTACCCAGTTGCTTGCAAGCATGGAGTGACTGAACACATGAAACAGCACATAGTAAGTAATTTTTATTATGACTATTATTATTAATATTATCATTATTTTTTCTCCCAGAAATAGTCACTTTTCACAAGACATTTCTATTCCTCTGAAGTAAAAAAGGGAGAGTAGTTAATTCAATGAATTCCTCCTGAATTCACAATAACCAGCTTGTTTGGTATATTACCCCTGGGTTATTTCCATTTGGGAAGAGAACTATAAAAGATTGAATACATTAGTCCAAAGAAATCAAACTATGAAGAGAGAATTCAGGAATGGATGGGTAGAGATTAGATAGATAGATAGATAGATAGATAGATAGATAGATAGATAGATAGATAGATAGATAGATAGATAGATAGATAGATAGATAGATATCAAATGGATGTGTGGAAGGGAAAGAGGAATGAAAAGAAAGAAGGGAGGAAGGGTGGGAAAGCAGGAGGGGAAAGGGAGGAATGGAGGAAGGGAGTGGGGAGGGAGGGAGAGAAAAAGGGAAAAACAAATATTAAAGGTTTTCCAAAGTGTACATCTGGCTTTAGAATACTGAAACTGAAAAAGAGTCTATGTCAGGGAAAGATGATGCCCAGGGAGATAAAACTACACCAAATAAGCCAAATGTTGTGAGTAAAGTTTTGTCATGACTCAGTCAAATTGTCTTCTTTCTACTATATTATGTTATTCTTTTGCAAGTCAATATATAATTTATAGACTATTCTTGAAAATTTGTGTAAAGAAAGAAGTAAAAGAAAATTTCATTACCTTTAAAAAATACACTGAAAATTACAGAGATGATTTTGATATTGTCCTCCTCCTCAAATATCTCCATTTCCAAAGAAGTATCAAATCTTAAACCATGAATTTCCCTCTGCATGTCTATGACCATTCCAGTCTTATCTCCATCATCTGGGCGATGTTCATCCAAACCTGAGCTCTGTGTATTCCATCAATCTCTGCATTGCACACTCCCAGACATAACCTGCTTCTTTCTGCACCCCCAAATCCAATCTGCCTGTGGAATCCTGTTATTAATCCTGCCTGCCAATACTGTAAGATGACACTTGCTCCCCACATTCCTCTGTATGTAAATAAAATGTAATTGTTCTCCACTCAGAGAAAGTTCTCACTGTCCTATATCTTGTTATCTATGAATCTCATCTCCACACTATACTGAAAGCTTGTTCAGGGTTAAATTGCTACTGGGTATACTTTCAAACCCATCCCAGTGGCAAATATGTTCTCTGTAGGAAGTGTATTCTGAACTGAATAAGGAAAAAACATGTAGTGTGCATGTCTGATTCTTGGGGAAAATTGACTTTGAAACTTTCATTGTCTCTATCCTACAACCTCTCTGCCTTAACTTACAGTTTTAATGTCAGTTAATGGCTATATATCTTTAAGTACATGTATCTCCTACTGCTTATTCTAGTGAAGAGTTTAAGGATCACAGGATGAAGAATAGGATGCACTGCCTGCCATTTCAACTAGGTCTGGTAGTAGCTACATTTATCTATTTTTGTGTATTAAAACAAGCTCGGGTTTTATATATAAGAAGAACAAAAAGACTCTTATTTCGTTTTTGAGCTAATAATTTTCTTTTGTTCTACACTGAATTTCCTGCCTTTTAAATAATTATTATATTTGGGAAAGAAGAGCGTATTAGCTAAAAAAGCCAAATGATAGGAATTCATGTTGTACATGAGATGTGTATAATCAGCAAACAAATTAAGAAAATTATTACCTTCACAAGGAAGGGGAAAATCCTGATTATATCAATCTTAAAAGTGCACCATTATTCCTATAAAATTATCAACAACATATCTAATGATTAAACCCATTGTTGGCACAGATGTGTGGGAAAGCAGCCCATCCAAGCTAGTGATGGTGCAAAACTAGCAGAATCCTTCTAAAATCAGAATGGCAAAATCAGTCAGAGCCAGAAAAAAGTTCCACCCTTAGATCCAATAAATCTATTTTGGTGAATATGTACTCTAAATATAATTGAATGGAAAGAAAATTAGAATATATGTAGCACTATTTATTACAGCATTACTAAGAATGAAATAAAACCAGGAAGCAATCTAACTATGCAACAACAAGGCAATGATTTAGTAAATTGTCGTAAATCAACAAGATGGAATTTTAGAGTGCTAACATTATTGTAACTATAGAGAAGTGAAGAAAATGTTTATGATTACAGCTAAATGAGAAATGCAAAACATAAAATGCTCTATGTACTACAACCACAGCATAAAATATTAAAATATACACATAGCATGAGGATTTGAAGGACAATATATAAAATAAAAATAGTTATACAGTAATATGTCTTTCATGACATTGTTCTGATAAAGGAATGCTCTCAAAACTTTGGAAAGATGATTAATTTGTATTATTCAAGCTACTTTTATATCAGTTATTTGCTCACAATGTCAACAAATTTTTGTGTTGTTCCACCATTGCCTCATTAGCTGGACAGTGTGCTTTTTGAGATTTGACTTATTCATTCCATTATTTGACTTATTCACCCCATCAAGAGGTATTCATGGTGCTCCCTTGTCACTGCAGACCCATATATGGTCTTATAATTTAAGCATTTTACCTAAACTCATCCCTCCTTGGAAGCTTCCTTCAGTGGTATTTAGACTCACTGATCATTATCATTTGAACACTAACTCATTATTTTGATTAGTCAATGCACTGAGTGCTAAACATTCTTTAATTATTAGATTGTGTATATTCATCTTTGTGAACAGATTTTCTTTCACCCTGTCCAGATGAGCCCAGCAAAGAAGTCTTCACTCAGGAAGCTCAGGAAGTTTGTCAATGGATCAAACCCTAAATTTTACAAATTAAAATATCTCCTTGGTGTATTTATAATAACTATTTTCCAGTGCACTAAAACTGTCTCCATTTGACTTGTCATTTTTGGTTTCTTAGTCTTTATATATCACCACCAATGTTTGTTAATAACTGACATGTTTGTGATAACTTAAGTAATGCTCCAAATCAATTTTTTTTCTTTATCATGGACATATTTTATACATTGCTCATCTCATATTCTAGAAAGATCCTTTGAATCTAATGTCATACTGAAAATAACAAATATGGCTCAAAATGTGAACTGTAACTTTCTTAATAGTTACCTTAAAGGATGTATGAAAAGACAGGAAAAAAATTATAAAGAACATTGTAAAGGTGAAGAAAGCAAGGAAGCCTACAATATATTGTCGACTAAAATATGATTGAAGATAGTGAAAAATAAAGCAGATTTTTTAAAATAAATATAACTTAGATGAATAACTTACAGTCAATAAACTAATACAAACTTAATGAAATGAAGCAAATCAGAATAGTATAAGAAATGGGTTAAAGTTATTCAATCAGGCAATAGAATGCTTATATCATAAAGCATTACATACACAATGACGAAGCACAGGAAACAACAGTTATTGGTTTTACTCTCCAGGAAAATGTCCATTGAGTAAAACTCCTTGGGTATTTTACTTTCAGAATGGTTTTGTTTTGAATTTCATCAAAACTCAGTAGTAATAGCAATAGCTTTAACTACCTTAGTAAATGTAGTGAATAGAGTTTAGTTTGTTGATGACTTGATATTAGGTATAAAGAACTAGTATTAGGAGTTCCTGGTACCATCTAAATTGGTGCATCCCTTCTATATTTATATACATTTTCTTCTGCACTTACTATCTTATTTTCACTCATTCATTATATCCAAGAATATTTCAGAGTACCATTTAGAGGCTAGGCAGAATGTTTCTGTTACTACAATGGATGACTCACCTTTGTCTCTACTTCATAAAGCTTACATTTTACAATGGGAAATAGAAATTAAACCACAATTATGAAAAATAACAATTACATGATGATAAATATTTTGTAGGGTAAACACAGTGGGTGACGTGAACATACAACATGAGGTTAAAAAGCTACTCTGAGGGACAAAGTAGTTATCCTTGGAGAAGTGGCAGCCTCAGGTCAATACTGAAAGATGAGAGGGGGCTACTGAAACAAATGGCAGACAGAAGGATATTCCCAGATTTCCTCAGAAAGCAGAAACATCAAAAGACAGAGTTCTGAGATGGAAAAGATTTTAACATGAGTAAGATGCTATTAGAACAAGAGTAGTGTGACTGGCAAGTTTAATGCAGAAAATGTAGAACAAGGCATGGATGGAAATTTTATAGGGGGTTAAAACACATGGGACCTGAATGCCAGGTGAAGATTGGTGGTTTTGTCCTATAAACAATGTCAATCAACCATACTTGCCCTTCACATGTGACAATGAGTGATTTTGTTATCTAATACTGGAGGCCCAGTATATTGGAGAATACCTGACACAGAGTAGGTTCCATGCTTGTTGACTGACTGAAAGAATGTATGAATTATCATTTATCTCTCCATCAAAACAATAAAGAGATCTTGAGTGAATGAGAACTATGATATACAGGGATAAGAAAGGGAATGTTCCAGTTACTATCATCTTATAATGACATTTAAAAATAGAAACATAGAGAGATGCCCAGAACCACACATTGTGAGGCCACCAGACACATGAACTGCTCTATGAATGAGGTTATGTATGGCCAGAGCAGGGTCTCAAGGAAGATGCCTTGAAAACTATCAAATCACAAGTAAATGTTCCAAAGTCACAGAGTTGACCACTACCCTTTCTGCAGAATCTCAAGCCAGATGCCAGGTACACAACACAGAATACATCCAGAAGAAAAGCATCGTCCTCCAAGAGGAATCTCAGGATGAGGTGGAAGTGATGGAATTTAAGCTTTTGATTAGAATCTGCTCACAGGTGCTTTGTTTTTATTCTCTAGCCAGCCCTTTGCTCTTGGTTGAATCCGGGCATACACAGACCTCTTCTTTTCAAGCGTACAAACAAAAGTCTGTCATCATTTCAAACACAATGCCCTCTCCATGCAGCCCACTAGATAGTGTGTCTTTCTTTCTGAAGGTAAGCTTTGATCATCCCCATGCTCTGCTCTGTCTTCGGAGGCTCATTATTGCCTGCAGAATAAAATCAAAACTGCCAGAGGCCACAGAACTTACCACCTCCTACCTGCCAAACCTGTATATCTAACATTCTCTTATTTTCCTCCACATGCTCACTGGGATCAACCATTGCTTTGCTCACCACAAATGCAAAGAGAAAGACAAGCAATGGGTACCACACCTGAGCAGGTATGGAGAACAGAAATCGCCATGGTGACATTCAAGGATATGAGAGTAAATGTGGGCACACTGACAGAGATAATCCAAAGACCCTGAGCACCCTGGAGCACTATGTGGAGCCACAGGTCAAGGCGAATGCCTATGATGTGGAAGGCAAACTCACTATCCTGAAGCTGAATCGATTCAACTCTGCCTTCTTTCAACTCATGGTCACCACCTGGATCCTGCTAAATGCCCTTCCCAAATGACCCTCATTTCATGCTGTCAAGTACATGATCCACCAGATTCTGCAAGAAAAGGAACTCATCTGATAGATTTTTGTACTTGGAGACATGCTACTGAAAGCCCTAGAAGAAAACATGGATCTCTTGGAAGGTATATCTGGTTTTGACAACTTAGCTCAAAAATTCATCTGCCATGTCATGGGCATCACTTGTTAGCACATCAATTGCTGGCTACTGATGGAGATGCCTGGTGATCTGACAGTCAATAAGCTTGAAGTTGTGGATGACCCACTGACAAGTCAGAGCAGATAATCATCTGGAGCCAGAGAGAGAGCACTAAGTCTAAGAACATGGCAGAGAAGATGGACTTTGACAGTGTGTCTAGCATCATGGCCTCATCCCAATGACTTTGCAGACATTTAATAAAGATTTGATAACTTAGAAAAATAAGACAACCACATCCATGTATTCCTTTTCTTTCCTTCCCTTTCCTTCTTTCCTTCTCTCATCTTCTTAGTTCCTTTCCTTCCTTCTCTGTCTTCATTTCTCCTTCACTTTCCCCTTGTCTTATTCCCTTTTCTCTTCCCTTTCCTTCCTCCGCTTTTTCCTCCCTCCTTTCCTTCCTCCTTTCTCTTCTTCTGCATTCATTTATTCTGCCATCAGTTACTCTACAACTAAAATCAAGATACCTACAAATAAGAATCATGGGAATCTAAAGTGAAAACTCTAGGTCTCCTACTGAAAACATTATTTTCCTGCACAAGGTACAATTACAGGGCTATCTGGTTTGTTTCCAGCATCCCCATTTAGCCAACACTTCTAGCACTACAGTAAGAGCACTTCAGGGTTATTATGATTGTTTAAATTTACTTGATTAAATATATTCTGGGAAAAGAGTTCAAAATGTGCATTTCTGAGTGTGCTCCTGATATTGTGCTGAGAAGGTCTGCTGTGACCAGGGGACCTGTGTTTATAATTAGGTGATACCTGGTTCTGACTTAAATAATCCAAAAACAATATTCTGAGAAACACTGGTAGGGATATTCCCATGCATCAAGTAGACAGCTCTGCCAATTTAATTCAATTTACCTGTTTACCTGCTGTAGGCAGAATTTAGCTGCAGGTCTGGTATTAGCCAGAAGCTTTTTAAGGCTAACAAGTGGCAATAACTTTAGAATATAAATATATGATGGCTTGTAGGTTTTTCATGGTCTGCGGCTGCTCAAGCCCAGTTTAATGCTGTCAGTAAACACCATTCTGAAGTCAATGTATTATCAAAGCCCAGTGCCAAATATCTGACCATGGATTAGTATCTCTGATCTGGCCTCATATATTCTCTAAGGACGTCTCTTTATAAGAATCCAAGTTTGTCTTGCAAATAGCTTTGAAGTGCCTGCCCATGCCCAGGCATAAAACTGGGTACTATCTTGAACACCGTAACTTTGTTTGTTCTGTCAAATAGGCCTCCTCTCCTCTACTTTCTTTTTTGATTGTTATATCTCATATCAGTTAACTGACAACAAAAAAGAGAATTTCTGGAAAGCATAGTGATTTATGGGTAGTGCCTTGGGACCTACAATCTAGCATTGAATGGAGTCTATGAGTAAAGCACAGACAATAAAGGAGAATTACTCAGAGGACTCCTCTCTGCCCCACAGAACTCACAATTGATATTTTTAAGCTAAATCTTTTTACCCACTCTTGACTGAAAGTTTTCAGATGCCCACTTTTCATCGAGTGAATGTTTTCCCACAAAGTTTCTTTTTTTATTTTAAATAATTTATTTATATATAAATTTCACATCTCTGTGATCTTGGGGGTTCACCTCCACCCTGACCATTCCCACCCTGGCCCCCCCAAGTTGTATACTTCAATTTGGTTGTTGGCTTGTTTTGACTTTTCTTTATGGAGTTTTGTTTATCTTTCACAAAGCTTCTTTTGATGTCTTTTTGCAATCTTTAGTTTTTTATTTTATCTTAATTTGTGGAGGTTAATAGTAGCTACATTAAAGGCAGCTAACAGAATTGATGTAACCAGTCCCAGGAAGAGATCTATGCTCTGACAAAATGAGTAAGCAAACCCAGTGAAGGACTTAGTGTGACTTTCCTGGAGTATGTATGTACACCTGAAACTTATTGTGTAATGCTATAGTGATACATTATTTGAATAAAAATACAAAAAACTTAGAGTTAATTTTGGGGATGAAAAAATACAGGGACATTTATAATCCTTCAATTGTTCCAAAAATTAGGCTTGACATTTGGGAAAAGAGAGCAATAACACAGAAACAACACATACAACCTTCTAAACATTAAATATATTATGAAGCTCCAACTCTTTTTTGAAAGAATAAGACAAAAGTCCAAATTATAAAAAGGTTACAGATTTCTGCATATGATTAAAGTAGTGTGAAGGAAGACTTTCTGACAAGGAAATAAATGAAGTAAAGTACAGGAACCCATGTCTTAGTGACCTTAGAGCAACAACATTAATATGTATAATGATTTCCTTTATTGAGGATTGTACAATCATAAATTAATACCCCATTATCTTTAGTGAAAATAAAAAACATCACAGCATATGCAGTCTTGTTAATTATATCCAATGAAAGTAAATATCCTGGATAAATTATCATTACAACAATAAATCACCAAACTTTCAGCCTGTTATAAGAAAACATACGAGTTTAGACTTAAAATAATTTAGACTTAAAAAATGAGTTTCATTTTACGACACCCTTTCATTTTACATAAAAGGTGACCAAACCCAAACACACTGGGATCACACATTTTGGAAAGTTCTTTATCAGAGAACTGCTGTAGAGTTACACTTTTATTTATAAAGTCTCCAGGAATTCAAGATCATGCATCTATGAAATAATCACAAATTCATGCATATTCATGTTCATTCAAGATATGCAATCATTCATTTCCTTAACCTCTTGTTTATTCTCCATAGCTGTTTCCCTGGCAAGGGTGTTGGGTCTTTCTCTCCACTATCCTTTTTTTTCTCTCCTCTTTTCTTCTCCTACCTCCATTTTTTCTGTCCCCTCTCACTTCTCCCTTTCTTCCTATTTTTCTCTGTCCCTTTCTGTCCATCTTGAACTCATGATCTTAAACTCAATCATTCGGAAGGTAGAAAATATAGAGCCATCATTCATTTGCTTCAAAGAATCAGAAAAATAAAAATTATTGGTGAAAAATTTGGTAAAGTTTGCCTCACAGTTTAGACAGGAAGATCTTCAAACAGACTAGTTTTCTGAGTGATTCACTCCACAGTCCATTGCTGGGTTCATCTCAATACCTGTCAACATATAACCGAGATGGGTACTGTCCTTGCTTTGTAATTTGGTAGCATGGTATTGACTAGATGTGATTCCAAAACTCATGCACTGAAACCTAAACCTAGCTGATGCTATCTGGAGGTAGAACTTTGGGTAGTGATTAGATCATGTGGTGGCATCCCCACCATGGGATTAGTGTGCTAATAAAAAAAGATCTCTTCCTCCACATGAGGACATAGCAAGAAGAGACCCGATTTAAACCAGGAAGCAAATCTTCCTATACAGTGATCTTGACTGTCACAGCTTAACAGAATGGGAAAAATAAATGTTTGTTGTTTGTAAGCCACCAGTTTATGACACTTTGTTATAACAGGCTACAGACTAAAACAGAGCCATAGTGAAAAAAAAAATTGCTTCAGTGCAAGTTGTCATATTTCCTAGATAATGACTCTCATCAAAATGTATCACATCATTTCTGATGCCAGTCTCTGAATTTCTTCAGAATAGCAAGGGTCATGCATCTCAGCTCCCCACACCGAGTCCAGTGATTTTCAAAAACTGATCAGAGACAAAAGATAATTGGCCAATTACCGTTTACAGGCATGTGAGTCCATAGCTGAGAAGCTGCATTCTCTTAGGATTTAAGACACCATTGGGTTCACATGACACACCTGATTAGCAGGGCTGATTGCTACAAAACATGTATTCTCTCCTACTAATGAAGCTGGGACTTCCAGACTTGCTGAAATTAGCTCATGATGTCATCCAGGACACCATATATCTTGTGCTGAATGGGTGCTTTCTTCCAGTCTCTGACTTCTTAGTTGCACAAAAGCAGAGCCAGCAAGCTTTCACTAAATTTCTCATCATCATCATTGTTTGAACCAAGAGTTTCAATTCTTGTTTATGCTTAAGAGTTCTACAAAAATCAAAACAAGAACCCACAGGCCAGAGCATCTCTAGTGTTTCTTTCCTTATCAAGTAGGAGCCCACATTTTTTAAACTACTCTTCACCACGGTAGGGTTTGCTTAGCATGGTGTATCTCCACTGACCTTTTCTGAAAGTAGGTAGAAGAGAGAGGCTACTAGGCAGCAGTTATGGATGGGGTGGCAGGGCATGGTCTACCTCCCATCCAGACACTTGCTCCCCACTTTACAATGGGATTGGATGCAAAGTTTCAATGAGAGCAAAATGCAGCCAGATTGATTAACTGTCCAGCACCTGGTTATGCTACTCCAGCCTTTTTTTAAAAATAGTCTTCTGGTAGGCACTGCTTTTTGATGCTCAGAAATAACAGAAGTAATTTTTTTAAAAAAAAAGTTAAATTCCAAAAATAAAGTTAAAAAAAAAAACGTAAAAGCACATATTCAAGATGCCAACTGTTAGTGCTCACTCTGAACAGAAACCAGGAAGCTCAGAACACATGTGGTTGAATGCACACAAGTCAGAGAGATGAAAAGATAAAGAACAGATGCCTGGAAGCAACTAATGGGGTAACCAATGTCAAAGTGGGCTTGCTGCACCCAGTACTAATATTTTACCAGGTTTTGACTTAACCATTTCAGTAAGTGGGCACACAAACTGCCAATACATCACACCAATATGGGAATATTTTTCAGCTCAAATAAAAAACCAAATAAGCTCCCAGTCCTGATTATAGATCTTTAACCCATGACACCGAACCCCACAACAAACCTAAGAGTAAGAAAAAAATACTTTCTTTATAAAACAGGTCTTTAGGGAGTGGCCTGTGATATTCCAAAGGTTTTGAAATGACATTTAGTGACACTAAAGACAGGAAAACAAAGAAACAAGAACCTGCCTACCCTAAAACACTAAACACCCTGGATCATGAAACAATGGAAACTTTCTTTGGAAAAGGATATTTGAAATTAGTATGAAACATCTTACAGGTGGCATCTCGGAAAACAATCTAAGAAAGCTGCAGGGAATGGTTTACAGGATTTATGGAATTATCTTAAGTCATGGATCTGAGTTCACTCAAAGGTACAGCCCACCTACAATTGGGCAGTTTGGGTGTGTTTTCATTTTGTCATTTCTGGTTGACCTGACATTCAGGCATACTGATCACAAGCTGGAACATGGAAGGATTGTGAGATGAGACACAATCATTTTTGCTAAAAAGTGTGAGAAGAACATCCTGAACTCCACCCTTGACTTCACAGATTTAAATACACAAGGGGGAATTTTTTAAAAAAAACGATAATCTACCAGGGCCAGTAGGCGAGAAGAAGGGATTCAGTAAGTGAGGGCTGTCCCCAGTCCAATAAGCCGAAAAGTCTCAGGAAAAAGAGAAAACATATCTAGGGTCATTTCTTTCCTACACTGAAAACAAATGAAGCAAACCTGTGTTTCTTTCCTACACTGAAAACAAATGAAGCAAACCTGTGTTTTAATTTGTGTATATCACACATGTGCCTGCATGCTACATGCCTACATCATTACTTATCCATCCACTGCCTCACTTACCCGACAGACTTACCAATATTCTGTCTAGAGGTCAATCTCACCCTGAATATACAGAATCTCAATTCATAATTTTTTCTGTCCTCATTAAAGGATATTCTGAATGGCAGTAATTTGTTTAGATGAATCAATCACATGGCTTAGAACTGAAATTAATACAACAGCAAAATGTTTTCTGAAAGAGGCCTAAAAACCACAGGATTTCTATTCCTTTATGACTGTTTTCATTCAAGATATTTCTATCAAGTAACTAAAATGATGACTCCCCAATACTCAAACCATTCATAAAAATAATTAACATTTTTCTTATTGCATCCACAGCATAACGTTGAAATCCATCTGTATTTGTACACAAGTTCAACTTCATCATTGTGATCGACAATAAACAGAGATGAAAATCAGAGTCTTACCTTCTCTTTCTCAATACAACATTAAACATGAATGAATGAAAACAATATTTCCTGACACCATTCATTTAACAATTCTACACATCAAATCAACCTAGACACAGAGTTACTTTTCCACTGAAAATCATGACATGCAGGACACATAGAACTAATTCAGAGAAATGTCTTCAAAGACTGACATTGCCAGGAACAGTCTATCAGTCCATCTATGATCAAAATCACTTCTCATCCTTCTCTTCCTGCTCTGCATATGTGAGAACTGCATCTCCCAGTTCCCTTTGCTAATTGCCTCCCAAGAGAGTCCTCCAGAAAGATAGTCAATGTGTCTCTGTGGCCCCCCTCCAACCAGGGCAGTCCTGCCTGTCCAGGGGCTCTGTTTCCCAGGCTATGATAGCTCCCCCTCCTGCAGTTGTCTCCCAAGCATCCTTGCAATGCCTCATGCCCCAGCTTGCTTCATGACCTTTCCCATCATTCTCTGCATTATCCAGTCCCCTATTGAGATATATTGTTGGCTTGTTTTTCTGACTGGACATTCACAGATATAGTCAGAGAGATGTAGCTTTTCTCCCATCTAGTATGAAGGATACAAGATGCTTCTTGGGTCCTGAAGTAGTGACTTTTGAGAAAGCATGAATTTTGTGCTGTTTTCCATGCTAGAAATAGATATAAAAGTAGAGGTTTAGAAGAAACTGTCAATGTTTCAATTACCTTTCTCCCCATAGACCTGTTTTTCTTTAATGAAAAATATACCTTATCCCCTAATGAGACTGATTCTTCAGATGCTTATTTATATATTTTCCCCATTTTGCTCTAACTCTAGAAATTAAGATGGAAAAGCAGATTATTCTAAAATAAAACCAAATTTCATTTTGTTGCGTTGTTATACAAAAATGTTCCAACTTCTGACCAAAATGCTTTAGATAAAAGATTAACAGCCTTGGTTCCATTGTAGATGAAAATACATACATGCAAACACACACAAACAAGACATCTAAGTGTAGCAACATAAGAATGTGGAGTTGGACAGCAAACAATAAGAGCTGTGACATCATGCTTCTGCTATTTTTAGGGGCATTATTTCCATTCCCATATTCTGTACATACTCATTTTGCCAGTTATAAAGATAAATGCCTTAGGAATTCTAAGAAACTCATCCAAACTAACTTAAGTATACAGAAAGTAGGCAGAATTTGTTACTAATCTAGAAGCAAACTCGTGATTCCTCAGGACAGGAAAATGCCACCAAAGTATGGAGGAAGATTGAAGGCTGAAGGTATGCAACTATCAGGATCCTAGGAAATTCTCCCCCTTTCTCACTTCTCTTGATGTAGAATTCATCTGCTCTCAAATTTGTGCCAGTGAGCACTCTGACTTCTTCCTTGAGCACTTGGCTTCATGGCTAAGACTGCAGACCATCCATCAGTGGCATCCCTAATTTGATGTTTGTCTGTTCTCAAGAAGCCTATGAGGAAGTTAAAGTAGTCTCAGTATTCCTAATTTGGATAATATGCTTCCATCTGACCCAAAATGAAACAAGTATCTATTCCTATCACATTTATACCTGGAGAGCCAGAACTGCTTGGGTTAACCCATCAGCATAATAATGTTAAGTGACAAGACTGGGGATAGAGAGAGTTATGGCATGTTGATGCCCTTAAACATAAATCCTCCCAAGGGGTATTATTATAATCACTCTAATTTCCAGAGCAGAAAAAGGCACAGAGAGATTTCATCACATACTTATGTCAGAGCCACTAAACTGGGTCCAAGTTTCTAGAATCCTTTTATTTCGATTCTATTACTATCTGGGATCTGCAGCAGGCAGAATGGGTAACTTACAGGCCATTAATAATTATTACTCTCATTATTTTCATTATCACTATTACAGTGGAACAAAGCAAGTGCTCTGAAAATATGGCCAGTTATATGGTATGCCCCCTTCTGTCAGTTCAGTCAGCTACCTCTCCAACACAGGCAGCTGCTATCAGATGTCTGAAGGGGTGCAGCATTGAGTGAGGTCCATTGGAGAGCATTTGAAGCACATACTCCACAAGGGCCACAGATTTTTTTACTCCTGTGGGAAGTATGCTAATTCCAACTTCAGCTCCTCAGAGTATGGTGCATCTCCCCAAACTGCAAGGTCCAGAAAGATGCTAAACAAATGTGATTTTTCTTTCATGATTGGAAGAAGGGCGACCAGTGTGTAATGTGGTTTTCACTTTTCTGGCAGGAGAGATTTAACAGCTCATCTTAAGTTTTATATCCACCTGTTGAGATCTATCTTTGTTTTTTACCAACTATGAGATTCTACAAGTTAGGACAATCCAAAAACTTAACTTGAATCCTAGTGAATCAACAGAGGTAAACTTCCTGGGAAGTTCCACTTCCACTTCTTGGGAGGTCAAACTACTGAGGAGTGGTACATTCAGGTAAATTCAGGTAAACTCATACACCTAAAAGAGATATGAGCACCTAAGTGACAAACCATTAAAGGCACTTACAGAGATTTCGGTCTAATCCTTGAAAGATGTTCTGGAAGTTAAAAATGTTATTTTTAACACAGAATTCAATAAAAGCTTTAATATGAGGATGGGCTGACTGCTATCATCACAATGAGTAATCTGGAAGTTTAAGTACAAAAAAAGAGAGAAATAAAACATGGAAATCACAAAGTTAAACACCAAGAAGAAGATGATGCATTCAACATAATATAAAAAAAGAAAAGGGAATCAACGAAGTAAAAGCAACAATAGGAGTTATTATCCTTGCTGATGTGGTGTATTATGTTAACTGATTTCTGGATGTTGAGCCATCCTTGTGACCCTATGATAAACCCCACTTGGTCATGGTGAATAATGCTTTTTATGCATTGTTGGATCTGATTTACCAGGATTTTGTTTAAAATTTTTGTGTCTGTGTTCATTAGGGAAATTGGTTTATAGTTTTCTCTCTTGGAGCTGTCCTTATTTGGTTTTGGTATGACTGTGATGTTTGCTTCATAAAATGTGTTTGGCAGTTTTCCTTCCTTTTCAATTTTTTGGAAAAGTTTTAGTAGTGCAGGTATTACTTCAACCTTAAATGTCTGGTAGAATTCATTTGTGAAGCCATCTGTCTGATCCTGGGCTCTTGTTTTTAGGGAGATATTTGATGACTGCTTCAATTTTGATGCTTGTGATTGGTTTATTTAAGTTCTCAGTTTCTTCTTTGTTCAATTTTAGATAGTTATATTTTTTCAAGAATTTGTTCATTTCATCCAGGTTGTTGTGTTTGTTTCCACATAGATGTTCATAGTAGTGTCTGATTAACCTTTGGATTTCTTTTGTGTCTGTTGTAATTTCTCCTCTTTCATTTGTGATCCTGTTTATTTGAATGTTCTCTCTTCTTTTCTTTGTGAGCTTTGCAAGGGGGTTATCAATTTTATTTATTTTTTCAAAGAACCAGCTCTTGGTTTTATTGATCATCCAGATAGTCTTTTTGGTTTCTAGGTTATTTATTTCTTCTTTTATTTTTATTATTTCTTGTCTTCTGCTGGGTTTTAGCTTTTCCTGTTCCTCTTTTTCTAGTTTTCCAAGTTTGGGGATTAGGTTATTTCTTTGGTTAGTTTCTTGTTTTTTGTAATGGGTCTGCATTGCTATGAACCTTCCTATTAGATATGCTTTTGCTAAGTCCCATACATTTTGGAATGTTGCATCTTCATTGCCATTTGTTTTGAAGTAGGTTTTAATTTCTTTGATTACCCATTCTTATGCCACCATTTAGTGGCATATTATTTTCGATAAAGTCCAGCACCTATTCATAATAAAAAACCTTGAAAAACTAGGGATCAAAGGAACATACCTCAACATAATAAAAGCCATCTATGACAAATCTACAGCAAATATCCTAAACAGGGAAATATTAAAATCATTCCAATTAAGATCTGGAACCAGGAAAGGATGCCAACTCTCTCCACTATTTTTTAATATACTGGAAGTTCTAGCCAGGGCAATAAAGCAAGAGAAAGATATAAAAGGTATACAATTAGGAAAAGAGGAACTTATCCCTATATGCAGATGACATGATTCTTTATATAGAAAACCCCAAAAAATCTACAGAAAAACTTATCAAAACAATAAACAAGTACAGTAAGGTAGCTGGTTATAAAATCAACACACAGAAGTCAGCTTTCCTCTATGCAAAAAGTCAAACAGAAGAATAAATCAAAAAAGCCATCCCATTTACACTGCACCAAAAAATAAAAATTAAAATACCTGGGGATAAACCTAACGAAACACGTGAAAGAACTATACAAATAAAACTTTAAAACACTGCTAAAAGAGATAAAAGAAGACATTAGGAAATGGAAAGACATCCCCTGCTCATGGATTGGAAGAATTAACATCATTGAATAGGCCATCCTACCAAAAGCATTCTAGATTCAATGCAATCCCTATAAAAATCCCAGAAAAAAATCTTTAAAGAGATAGAACAAAAAATAAAGAAATTTATATGAAATACCAAAAGACCTCGAATATTAAATAGCCTCTTGGCTAAAAAAAAAAAAAGAGAAATGGAGGTATTAATTCCCCAGACTTCAAATTATGCTATAAAGCCATAGTAATTAAAACAGCTTGGTACTGATACAAAAACAGACAATCAGACCTATGGAACAGAATTGAGTGCCCTGAAATAAAACCATATATATATATATATAGAGAGAGAGAGAGAGAGAGACTATATATATAGTCAACTATATATATATATACTATATATATAGTATATATATAGTATACTATATATACTATATATATAGTATATATATAGTATATATATATAGTGTATACTATATATAGTATATATATAGTATATATATAGTATATATATATAGTCAACTAATATTTGACAAAGGAGAGAAAAATTTACACTGGAACAAGGACAGCCTCTTCAATAAATGGTGCTGGGAAAACTGGGCCAAGGCATGAAAAAAAAAATGAACCAAGAAACATCCTTAACACCTTGTACAATAAACAACTCAAAATGGATAAAAGACTTAGATGTCAGACCAGACAGAGGAAAACCTGTGCAAAACACTCCATGAGCTACAATTCAGAAATCCATTTTTGGACACATTTATATAGCAGGTAAAAAAAATAAAGGAAAACATAAACAGATGGGACTACATCAAACTAAAAAGCTTCTGTACAGCAAAAGAGACAAAACAAAAAGAAACCCAACCGAGTGGGAAAAAAATTTTGCCCTCCATACAAATGATAAGGGTCTGATAAACACACACACACACACACACACACACACACACACACACAAAGAACTCACACAACTTAACAAAACAAAGAAAAAGATCCAGTCAAAAATATGGAGAAGAACTAAAAAAAATGTTTCTCCAAAGAGGAAATACATGTGTCCAATGGGCACATGAAAAAATGCTCAATGTCACTAGCAAATCAAAACCACAATGAGATACCACCTTACACCAGTAAGATTGTCCCACATATAAAAAACGGGCAACAACAAGTGCTGTCATGGTTGTGAGGAGAAAGGAACACTCTTACACTGCTGGTGGGAAAGTAAACTGGTTCAGCCATTATGGAAAGCTGTGTGGAAGACCCTCAAACTAATGAAAAAGGTACTACCATTTGACCCAGAAATTGCTTCTGAGAATCTACCCAAAGGAGACCTCAATGCTTATGCAAAGGGACACCTGTGCTCTTATGTTTACTGCAGCACTATTTATAATTGCAAGGATGTGGAAACAAGCAAAATGCCCCAGACAGATGACTGGATGAAAAAGATGTGGTATATACAATGGAATATTATGCATCAATGAAAAAATGACAAATTGGTAATTTTATGGTAACATGGATGTACCTAGAAGAAATCATATTGGCAGAAACAAGTCAGAAGGAAAAAGACAGAAACCAAATGATTTTATTAATATATGACAACCAAATGAAAGTATACAACTGGATGGGGGGAACTAGATGGAGCAGCCAGGGAGGGGAGGTGGTAGGTAATGCCCACGGATTACAGTGATATGAAATATGCATATATAAATATCTATACATAAATAAATTTTAAAAAATAAAAAACAATAGGAGTTATGGACTAAGGACAAATGCTATAAAATAAAAAGGAAAATTTCTCCAAACTGAGCAAGGACTTGAACATGAAAATTGAAAGTGCTTGTGAGCTGCAGACTGCACTGAATAAAAAATTAAAAAAGACACCTACCCAAGCATATTCTAGTAAAATCTGTGAAATCTTAGGATTCAGAAATTAATAAAGCCATCAGGAAAAAGTAAAAGTTCACCCACAAAGAAAACAAATATCAGGTAGGCATCTGATTTGTGAAAGGTAATCTTGGAAGTCAAAGCATCAACAGATGACATTTGTAAGACACAATTCTAGAACTTTCTCCCAGTCAAGATGTAACTCACCAGTCAGAGTGAAAGGATACCTAAGACTGGCATGATAACTGATGTCTACTTGGGGGGGGGGGGGATACTGTTGTCTCTTGGGGAAAAAAATACTTGAAAAAATATTCCAAAAACAAACCCAAACTGATTTTTTTTCTTTTCTTTTCTTTTTTAATATTATTTATTTATTTTGTTCTTTAGAGCACAACCTCTATAAGTGTTTTTTGGGGGATACCTCCCCCTCCCTCTGGTGCCCCTTTTCATTCTCTTAAACCCCACTCTTTGTTGTTTACTAGTTGTGCTACGTCCATTAATCTCTTTCTTTTCTTTGGCAGTGTCCTTTCACTGGGTGAGGGACTGTGTTGTTGGAACCAGGTGAGCCTTGCTGGTAGGTTTTCAGTCTTAAGTTTGTGTTGGGCAGCCAGTCTGTATATATTTGTGATCTGTCCATGTTTTCTTTCTGCAGGCTGTCTTCTCAAATCCCATCTCTTTTGCTTTGCTGCTTTATCTTATGGCTCTGGTATCAGATTTAGGGGGCCCCGCCCCCAGTCAGTGTTGATGAAGAAGCCTCTCTGAGAATACAGGCATCTGTAAATGGCCTTTATAGATCATCTCCTCTGCCTCAGTTTGCAGTTTTGGTGTGGGGCTGATTACCCCATCTTTGGTCATTCTCTCCTCTCCTGTAGTGTGTTGCTCTCCTGCAAGACATCTCCAAAATGAGGTCTTCCCAGCCTGGTGAGAGCATAAGTACACATGGTGACATCGTGTCTCTACAGTTGTTTCTCTTTTCTCGCATGCACTGGTTCTCTTGGTTGTCCATCTGCTGTGTCCCTCTCAGGCTTGTGGGCTGGATTTTTTCATGATCCCTCACCCATTCTATGATGGGGTTTGTGTTGTGCATGTTCTTGATCCAACGAAGTTTTGCCAAACTGATGGTTTTTAAATAAAGGAAGATGCATTTTAAAAATTCTGCATTCCGCAATAAAAGATAAGGAGCTTAAGGAGCTTAAGGAATGCATGATACAGTGCAAAATCAAGCCTTAGAAAACACAATGATACAGAGCTAATGTTTCTTAAAGTATCCCCCAAAAAAAGAAAAAAAGGAGGAAGAGGTAGAAATTTAAAAAAAGAGCATTGGAAATGTGTGATATTGTTGATATGTAAGTGATGTTGTTGGATGAGACAAAAATGGCTTTAATTATTGTCCTTTGTGGGAAGTAACAGAGAGGAAACAATGCTATGGATTTAATAAAGAAACCAATCCATTTTAGTGGGTATTGTGATTTCACCATATACCATAGACATTTACATTTGATATGAATAATAAAAGGACTGTTGATATTTATTGGGATAAAGGAAATAAAGCAGAACCTTTCATAATAAGAATTGTTCAGATCTCAGTTTTAACACTTTTAACCTAAATATTCCTGTAAAATAGATCTGTTTATGATGCGCTGCTTATTATATATAAGTATATATTATATACTTATTACAATTATATATATATATACTTATTACATAATAAGCAACACATCATCCACAGATCTAATATATATGTATATATATATATATATATATATATATATATATATATATATATATATATATATAAATAAAATTCCACCTAGAGATAGTTGAATACAGGGGTGGCATTGGTCTCTTGGACAATAAAGAGGTATAAATTGGAATAATGATTTGTCCACCAAATGAATACAAGAAGTTACTTAATTTTAGCAGGTAAAGCAACAATATCTCAAAATCTCTTAGGGGTTTACCTAGAAAACAAAGGAAAAGATAAACTCATGTTTAAGTACGCTTAAGAATGTATTCCCCTGGTTTCCTTTACAAACCATTTAATATGGATTTATGCAATGCCAAAAGGTCACAGCAATGATTCATAAACCACAGAAAAACTATTTCCACCCAGACAATCCTCCAAGCCAGGATCAAGGATGCAGACACATGGCACAGCCCAAACTCTCTCATCTCACTTACCTTTAAAATTCTCTGTAATCGCCACCTTACAGATGAGATACCAGAAAACACTGGCCAAGCACCAGGCCTCTGAGAGGGTCCCATCCCTGTGCCACCTTCGCTGCAGACACGTGCAGCCACCCCCTTCAGTCAGGTTCCTAAGGGAAACTGCCCAACCCTTCCCCCACCCAGGTGAGATGCTGGAAGTCACTGGCACCTGTGTCACTTGTGCAGGCTAAACTAAACTACAGATCTACTTTCAACCTGGAAAACATTGCCATCAGCATGCTGACCAACACCAGATCCATGGTTTTGCAATGTGGAAAACAAGTTAGAAAGCAAAACACAGTAAGGAGACAAACTGTAGACATGCAAGCAAACCCTACAGGAAATAATCTATCACCAACAAAGAAAAGACAATCTCCAGAAAACAGCAAAGAAAACACTGAAGAAATGATGTGTATCTCAGACAAAGATTCCAATATCAGCATGTTAAATGCACTCCAACAAATAAGAGAAGAATTAGAAAAAAAGGACAACAAAATGATAGAAACATTTAATGACTGAAAGGAAGAAGTAGAAACATATAAAAAATAAAGCATCAATATGTATAACCTAATCAATGAACTGAAGAATGAAAATGAATTCCTAAAATTGAAATTGAAAGAGACTCAAGATTTAAGAGTTGCAATAGATGAGCTCAAAATGCACGAAAAAGCCATGGAAGCATATTAGATGAAATAGAAGAACAAATCAGCACACTTGAGGATACAGAAATAGAGAGGACAAAGAAAGAAAAAGATAGAAAAAAAACAAAATAAGAGGACTGAAGACAAGCTCAGAGATATGTCAGAATCCTTAAAGAAACATAAGAGTAATAGGAATCCCAGAAGGAGAGGAGAGAATCATGAGAACTGAAAAGCTTTTCAATATAATAATAGAGAAGAACTTCTGAAATCTGAAGAAAGAAATGAAAATAGACATACAGGAAGTCAAAAGGACACCAAACTACTTTAATGAAAGAAAAGCCACAGTGAGACACATCATCCTAAAACCCAAGATAAGGAAAAGATAATGAGAATGGCTAGAGAAAAGAAAGAGATAAACTACAAAGGAAAATTCATTAGACTGACTTCAGATTTTTCTGAAGAGACACTTCAGGCAAGGAGATAATGGAGTCATATCTACAAAAAACGCCAAGAAATAAGTGCCAGCCAAGAATACTCTACCTTGCAAAACTATCCTTCCTCTATAAAGGAAAAAAAAAATAGAACCTTCTCCAACAAGCAAAGTCTTCAGAAATTTGCTACCACTAAAGCCCCACTCCAAGAAATTTTGCAGAAGACCTCAAGATCAAAACCATAAGAAGAAGAAATACAAAAAACAAAATTAAACAAACCAAAAAAAAACCCAAAAATGACCACCAGGAAACCATTAGAATCGCAAACATCAATAATCACCCTAAATGTCAATGTCCTAAACTCAGCAATCAAAGGACAAAGAGATGTAGACTGGATCATAAAACAGAACCCAACATTCTGCTGCCTCCAAGAAACATATCTGATCTCTAAGGATAAGCATAGACTGAAAGTGCAGGACTGGAAAACTACACTACCAGCAAACGGCCCCCACAAGAAAGCAGGAGTTGCCATTCTTATAACAGACAGAGCAGACTTCAAATTAACAAAAGTGACAAAAGCTAAAGATGGCCACTACATAAAGGTTAAAGGGTCAAGCCACCAAAAAGACCTAACAATAATAAACATATACGCACCTAATGAGGGAGCACCAAAATTCATAAAACAACTACTAGTAGAACTGAAATCAAACATTGGTGAGAATACACCTGTGGTAGGAGATTTTAACACTCCACTCTCAACAAAAGACAGATCAACAAAACAGCAACTACACAAAGAAACAAACGCTTTAAAGGAAGAGCTAGACCAAATGGACCTAACAGATATATACAGGACACTACACTCCCAAGAAAAGAATACACTTTCTTTTCAAATGCACATGGTTCATTCTCTAAAATTGATCATATATTAGGCCACAAGACAAACCTGAACAAATACACAAAGATTAAAATGATACCAACCTTTTCTCTCCAATCATAAAGGTATCAAATTAGAAATCAACAATGAAAAGAAAATAAGGACAGTAAACATTACATGGAGACTGAATAACGGGCTGCTGGAAGATCACTGGGTAAAAGAAAAAATAAAGAAGAAATTAAAACCTACATGGAGGCAAACGACAATGACGACACAACATTCCAAAATGTGTGGGATGCAGCAAAAGCCAGTATTAAGAGGAAAGTTCATAGCAATACAGGTCCAAATAAAAAGAACTGAAAGAGCCCAAAGAAATACTCTAATCTCCCCAATTGAGGACTTAGAAAAAGAGCAACAAAAAAAAATCCATAACCCAGCAGAAGACAAGAAATAACAAAAATAAAAGCAGAGATTAATGGAATAGAAACCAAAAACAACATCAAGAAGATAAATGAAACCAAAAGCTGGTTCTTTGAAAAAATAAATACAATAAACCCTTGAAAGGTTTACAAAGAAAAGACAAGAAAAACTCAAACAGGATCATAAATGAAAAGGGAGATATTACAACAGACCCAGCAGAAATCCAAAAGATGGAGACTACTACGAACAACTATACGCAAACAAATACAGCAACCTAGAAGAGATGGACAAATTCCTAGAACAATACAGTCATCCAAAATTGAAGAAGAATAGAAAACTTCAATCAGAAGCAGTGAAACTGAGGTAGTCATCAGAACTCTCCCTAAAAACAAGAGCCCAAGTTCAGATGGTTTCACAAATGAATTCTACCAAATTTTCAAAGAGGAACTAACACTAGTACTATTAAAACTCTTTCAAAAAATTGAAAAGAAGGAAAGCTACCAAATACCTTCTATGAAGCAAACATTACACAAATTCCAAATAAAGATAGTGCAAAGAAAGAGATCTATAGACCATTCTCCCTAATGAACACAGATGCAAAAATTCTAAACAAAATCCTGGCAAACTGAATTCAACATTGCATAAAAAGGATTATCCATCATGACCAAGTGGGATTCATCCCAGGGCACAGGGATGAATGTTCAACGTCTGATGTTCAACATCTGAAAATCTGTCAACATAATCCACCACATCAACAAAGAGAAAAACAAAAACCATATGATCATATCGATAGATGCAGAAAAAGCATTCGATAAAGTTCAGCATCCTTTCATGATGAAAGCTCTAGGAAAAAATGGGTATAACAGGAACATACCTCAACATAATAAAAGCTATATATGACAGACCCACAGCAAATATCATCCTCAATGGGGGAAAACTGAAACCATTTCAATTAAGGTCTAGAACCAGGCAAGGAAACCCACTCTCTCCACTCCTTTTCAAAATAGTTCTGGAAGTCCAAGCTAGGGCAATAAGGCAAGAGAAAGACAAAAGGAATCTGAATAGGGAAAGATGAAATAAAGCTATCGCTATACGTGGATTATATGATACTCTATGTAGAGAACCCAGAAAAATTGACAGAAAAGCTGATTGAAATAAAAACTGATTCAGTAAGGTAACTGGATACAAAAATTAACAGCATTCATATATGCAAAGAATCAATCAGAAGAAGAAATTTTTTTAAAAAACACCCCATTTACTATTGCACCAAAGAAAATAAAATACTTGGGAATAAGCCTAACAAAAGATGTAAAAGACCTATACAAAGAAAACTATAAATCATTCTTAAAAGAAATAGAAGATGATGTAAAAAAATGGACAAGACATTCCCTGTTCATGGATTTGAAAAATCAACATTATTAAAATGGCCATACAATCAAAGGCAATCTACAGATTCAATGCAATTCCAATAAAGATCCCAATGACATATTTTAAAGAGATAAAACAAAAACTACTGAAATTCATATGGAACAACAAAAGACCCTGAATAGCCAAAACCCTTTTGGCAAACAGAAGAGAGAATGGAGGTATTACTATTTCAGACTTCGAACTATACTACAAAGCCATAATACTTAAAACAGCATGGTACTGGTACAAAAACAAACAGACCAATGGATCAGAATCAAATACACAGAAATAAAACGACATACATATGGTCAACTTCCCTTTGACAAAGGGGCAAAAACCATACCTGGAATCAAGGATAGCCTCTTCAGTAAATGGTGCTGGGAAAATGGATCAAAACTTGTAAAAAAAAAAAAATGGACCAGGAAACACCCTCACACCCTGTACAAAAATTAACACAAAATGGATAAAGGACCTGGAAGTGAGACCTGCAACCATAAAATACATAGAAGAAAACCTGGGCAATAGCCTTCATGAATTTCACCTCAGAAATTCATTTTCGGAAACAACTATGGCCGGCAAAAAAATGAAGGAAAACATAAACAGCTGGGATATTTGCTGTGGGTCTGTCATATATAGCTTTTATTATGTTGAGGTATGTTCCTGTTATAACCATTTTTCCCAGAGCTTTCATCATGAAAGGATGCTGAACTTTATCGAATGCTTTTTCTGCATCTATCAATATGATCATATGGTTTTTGTTTTTCTCTTTGTTGATGTGGTGGATTATGTTGACAGATTTTCAGATGTTTCTGTTCAGCAAAAGTGTTCAGCAAAAGAGAAAATAAACAAAACAAAAAGAAACCCAACCGACTGGGAGAAAAATTTTGCCCTCCAGACAACAGACAAGGGTCTGATAACAAAGATCCACAAAGAGCTCATATAATTCAACAAAAACAAATCAAAAAACCCACTCAAAAAAATGGGGAGAACTAAAAAGACACACCACCAAAGAGGAGATACAAATGGCTAATAAGCATATGAAAAAATGTTCCACATCACTAATAATCAGGGAAATGCAAATTAAAACCACACTGAGATACCATCTTACACCAGTAAGAATGGCCCATATAAATAAAAAGGACAACAACAAATGTTGGTGCATATGTGGAGAGAAAGGAACTCTCTTACACTGCTGGTGGGAGTACAAACTGGTCCAGTCACTATGGAAGACTGTGTGGAGGACCCTCAAACAATTGAAAGTGGACTTACAATTTGACCCAGCAATCCCACTACTAGGAATCTACCCAGAGGACATGAAAACATTAATTCAGAAGGACACCTGTACGTGCATGTTCATTGCAGCTCTGTTTACAATTGCCAAGATGTGGAAACAAATCAAATGCCCCAAAACAGATGACTGGCTAAAAAAAAATGTGGGACATATAAATGATGGAATATGGCTCATCAATCAAGGAGGACAAACACATGTCATTCGCAGCAACATGGATGGAACTAGAAAGATTTATATTAGCAGAAATAAGTGAAAAGGAAAATGAGAAATACAGGATGGTCTCACTTATATGATGGATATAGGGAAAAACAAACAAATGACTAAGAAAAAATCAAAGCAGCCAATGGGACTGAACAATGGAAAAAGAGAGGAGGAGGGGAAAAAGGCGGGGGAGGCAAAGGGCATGAGAATGGTTAACAAGTGTTAGTGAAGTGGGAAAGCCCCAGGGTACACAATAATGCTATAATGTAATATAAATATAAATACACATATATATGCAAATTTAAATAAATTAAATTTAATTAAAAAAAGAACAACCATCACAGAGATAGTTAGCATTCTCTGTGGATGTCTCTTCTACCCTAGTCCCCATTATACATTCTGAGAAATAATAATTAGTACACTGGATCTGATGTTTGCCATGCCAGTGGTATTTGAAACTTTTAAATCACACAGTAAATAATATATTATTTTGCATGGTTATACTTTTGTAATTATGGTATTGTAATATGAATGCCTATCTATGTAACTTGTTTTCTTCCCACAAAACTTTTTTTAATTATTAAAACATAAAAAAATAAAAAAATATTACTAAATATGCAGCATCTAGATGGGAGACTGGCGAATTGAGAGATCATAATAAAGTCAATCAAATCTCTAGAACAACCAAAAAAAAGTGCTCTGTAAAACATCCCTTACATAGCTGTTTTTGACATCCAGCTGTCTGTCACCTCCTACAGGCCGAGACTGAGATCATTAACTAAGACAGCATCAACATAATATGCATGGTTACAGAAGAAAATTGTTTTAAGGACAATTTAGTAATATGTATTCCATCTATAGTGTAATCTGGTAAAAATGTACAATACACACCATACAATTACTCCTGTTTCAAAAATCTGATATTAAAATGCATGCAGATTCTTCCACAGGTTGAATGTGCAGGAGGGTACTGGTTAGAGAGCAATTTAGTGCACTGATTTGAGAAAAAACAATAGCTTAAATAAATATTCAATCACATTTTTGAGTTTCATACAATTTCATGAAACTGTGTAACTACACAGTTACATGTTTGGAAATGCTTAGTAACTCTGTTTCAAAATAAAATATCCAGAGGGTTAAATTGTTTACATATCTGCTGACAAGTTCCTTGTAGTCATTAGTATCATAAAAATGAAGAGATTCAATAATGTTGATATTCTATGAAAATAATAGAAAAGGGAAAGCTGAGTGGAGTTTGGTTGGTGTATGAAAAGAGGAAAATGACTTAGGAAACTGATTTAAGTAAAAGATGCAAGCTAATCCAGTGACCAAAAGGTATTGCCTTTTGTGCCTATTTTCCCACTGACTTAGAAAGGTCTAAGCAAATTACTCAAGAGTCTGTGAACTCACAGACTGTTTCTCTAAGCCCACCTACTGACATAACTACACAGAAAGCATCAGAAATCTTCCTGGCTGCATAGCTTTTTTGAGTTTTCTTCAGTAGTAAAAATGGTAGCAACTAAGTGCCTAGAATAATTTCCACATCTTGCTACTCATTCTCTTGATGAAATAAAATGAAAACACAACATAGATTTCACCAGATTTTCGGAGACCTGAAATAGTTTCTAGCCCAACACACAGTAGAGAGACAAACAAAACTCTAAGATGATAGGTGACTAGCCCAAAGTTACAGGTACTTTAAACCTGAGTCACTGGAATCTCAAAAAACACACTTCCCTGTCTTCAAAGGATCTTTAAATAGTATAACTTAGCTGAAGTATACTTATACTTCTTTCTACATAAATAAAAATTCAACATATTCTATTGAATTTTTTGAGGTAAATCAACATACTCAAGGTATATGTTAAATATATAAAGTATACATAAACCATTCCACAGTCTTAAAAAAATATTATTTCAAGAGCTAAAACTCCTTTTGAGTTCTTCACAAACACGTCTGATACCAAGTTTCCTAACTTACAGAAGTTCATAGTCTTTGCATTCAAGATTATCAAATAAAGAGGGATGTATTCCATCATTTTCTCTTGTCTAGAAGACATTATATTCATTATTTTAATCTTAGAAGTTTGAAAGAAACCTTTAAGACATCTAGATTTGGAGTTTCCTTGGTGAGATTTTTAGAAACAGATTTGAATTTCAATTTGTAAGTTCTGCTTTTCAAAGAATCTGTACCTCTCATTTTGATTTTTCAAATGAATTAATGCAATATCATTTATCATTTTTATATATCTTTTAATATATCATCTTTATATATATACATCTTATATATATATAATCTTATATATACCATATTTTATATACATAATATATATCATCTTTTATATATCATCTTTATATATATCTTTATATACATAATATTTTATTATATCATCTTTTTATAATGCTTTTAGGATATGCCATTTTCTTTGTTCCTGATTTTGGAAATTTATACCTTGATCAAGCTTCCTATTAGTTAATCTTTGTAAACAATCAACTTTGAGCTTTGCTAAATGTTCCCTATCAAACGTTGGCTTTTTCTTTAATTAATTACAGATCTTGCCTTCAGTGTTTGTTTCTACCTAAACTGAGGATTTACTAGTCTTTTTCTTTTGCTTTTTTTTATTGAGATGAATATTTGAATCATCAATTTTTATGCATTTAAGATTATAAATTGCCCTCTGTATAATTCTTTGTTATCTCACAAGTTTAGATAAGTCATGTCTACATTAAAATTCATATCAAAAGACTTTTAATTATAACACACTATTCAATTTTTATAATCCAATAACATGAATTATATGATATAAGCCTTTTGATATTTGATGAGACTTGCTTCACAAATTAGCATATGGTCAATTTTGGTCATAATTAAATATGCACTTGGAAAAATATGGTATCTACCATTGTTGGAGTTCCTTATAGCTACAACTTAGCTCTTCTCTGTTGATTGTGTTTTTCAGATCTCCAATATTTGTATTGATATGGGGATATTTGCTATATCAGTTATAAATGCACGTTACAACTGATTATTAATAAGTTCTTCTTAAGAGTTTGTTATTTACTGCTTTGAAAATTTTAAAATATTGGTGCACATTTCATTCAAATTTAAGACTATTTTGTGTTCATAACAGTTATTTGATATTCTTTATCTGAGTTTACATCTAACTTTGGAATCTATTTTTCTGGCATTAAGAAACTCTAGCAACTTTGTGTTGGCTTCTGTCTCCAAGGAATCTTTTTCCTTTTAGTGTTTCTTTGTTGCAACTATTTAAAGTGGATCTCTCATAAGCAATAAACAAATAGGACTACTTTAAGAACATTATGACAATTTTCAGTATTTTACTAACCATTAATTGAAAGAAATAATGTTTTATGTTTATCTGTTATATTTATATATGCATTTTATAATTCTTGTTCTATTTCATTCACCTGCACAATTTCTCTCCCCCTTAGATAAAAATATTTTATTTTCTCCCCTTCCCAAAAATATTTTGCATTCTTTTCTTTTTCCTTCAATAAGTTCTTAGTAATGAATTCTTTTCTGGCATTAGTTGAAAGCCTGAAAAAAAACATCCTTTATGAACTACAATCATAAACATTACCATGAGAATACTAGAATTTGTGAGGATACTAGACACAAGACATTTGATTTTGATTCATGGTACTCCACTAATGTTTTGTGTATGTTTTTATATGTTTTATATGTTATATATATAAATATATTTTAACTTCACAAGACACTATAATCATTTTTTTATACAGTCAACATTTGACTACACTTAGTTACCTAGTTCTCATTGCATTTTTCTTTGCTCCTTCTAACATCTCTGCTTTCTTCCTGGGGACTTCCTTTACTATATACTTTTTTAAAAATTTATATATAAATTTCACAACATTATAATTCCAGGGTTTACCCCCCCTGCACCCTCCCTATCATTCCCTCCCCCCTTTCCCTCCTGCTCAAAGTTGTGCACTTCAGTTTGGTGCTTAGCTTGTTTTGACTTTTCCTCAAGTCTTTTGTTTATTTTTTCACTATATCCCATATATTAGTGAAACCATTTGGTTTCTGTATTTTTCTTTATGACTTGCTTCTACTAATATGATTTCTTCTAAGTACATCCATGTTGTTATAAAATCTTCGAATATGTCATTTTTAATTGACAAGTAATATTCCATTGTGTATATATACCACATTTTTTTCATCCAGTCATCTAGCCTCTTCAACAAATGGTGCTGGGAAAATTGGGCTAAGGCATGCAAAAAAATGGACCAAGAAAACTCCCCTACTCCATGTACAAAAATCAACTCAAAATGAGTAAGAGACTTAGAGGTCAGACCTGAAACCACAGCATACATAGAGAAAAACCTGGGCAATACTCTCCATGAATTACAGTTCAGAAATCCCTTTCTAGAAACATCTACAGAAGGCAAAAAAATGAATGAAACCATAAACAGATGGGACTACATCAAATTAAAAAGCTTCTGTACAGCAAGAGACAACAGAAGAAACTAGAAGATGCCCAACCGAATGGGAAAAAAAATTGCCCCCCACATGAGTGACAAAGGTTTAATAACAAAGATTCACAAGGAACTCACACAACTATACAAAAGCAAAACAAAAAGTTCAATCAAGAAATGGGGAGAGAGTTGATAACGGGGGTGGGGAAGGAACCCACCTGGAGTTAACGGCGCCCATCCCAAAGTCCTGAGAGCGGACTGAGGCTCTCGCGGACAAAAGAGGCAGCTGCAAAGGGGACTCCGACCCTGCTGAGAGAAGCAGGTAGCCCACCCGCACCTGGGGAGGAGACCACCTGAGACAGGTAGGATACGCTCCCTACCTG
>PVHY01008118.1:0-63488 GCA_004024945.1 Uropsilus gracilis
GGGGTGAATCCCTTTTGGTTTGGCCAAGGTGCAGATGGCTCAGGGTGGCATCCCTGGATTAAGACGTCCCCTCACCAGCCACAGCTGGGAGCACATGACACACACACACTTCATTAACCCTTTATTACAAGTCACGCTCTTATAGAAGTATATGTGGACTTACGTGAAAAAATCAAATGTATCCAAGAATAAAAAACACAGCACATAAAGTAGTATATGCATTCCAGTGTTCGCGCTGGGGACAGCAGGCGCCCAGGGAAAAGCTCTTCTAAAACAGCCTGGCTCAAGCCAGCCAGGGTGTGAACAGTTCTGGGCGGCATGGGCCTGCCTCAGGCACAGTGTGGGGACCGCCTGCCTCCTCCCTCGGCCTGGCGGGCGGGGGCAGCACCAGCTCCTAGGGCCTCCGGGCCAGCAGTGACCCCAGGTGGGCCAAGGGGGCGCACCAGGCAGAACCCCTTAGTCTGGGACAGCTGAGCCTGGCCCTCCAGGGGCAGCTGCGACAACATCTCAGGAATCCATGGGCTTCAGGGCCCGAAGAAGTGCACCTTCAGAAACCGTCGCCTCAGTCAGCCTTTTTCAGGAAGATCTGGAAGAGCAGGGTTCAGGGTCAGCCCCGACATGGTGTGGCCACTGCAAACAGCTTCCTGGTCCCCACACCCTGCCCTGTAAGACTCACCTCACTCAGAATGACCCACACTGGGGAGTCTGTCTGGATGGAGAGGCGGAGAGCTTCCAGAGGGCCGAAGGCAGGATCCACCTCACCTTCTGCCACACCCTTATAGAAGGAGCCTGCAAAGGGTAGTACTGAGATGCTGCCCTGGGAACTGAGCCCCCTGCTTGCACCTCCACCCATCTGCCCCCTGCTCACCAATCTGGAGGTAGCCATCAGGGCTCCGAGGGTACCGGAGGGTGGCAGCTCGGCCCTCCTGCAGAGCTTCCTTGTCTGACTGGGGGTTCTGGGGGCAAAATCAAGGG
Organism: Uropsilus gracilis; assembly: GCA_004024945.1. NCBI lineage: Eukaryota > Metazoa > Chordata > Mammalia > Eulipotyphla > Talpidae > Uropsilus > Uropsilus gracilis. The sequence continues at coordinate 976 of PVHY01008118.1, forward strand.
GCTAAAACCAGTGGCTTAGGGTAGGGAAGGTCTTGTTGCACATCCACACATGCCACACTCACATCAAAAGGCAGCACCTCCACAGATGTATTGAAGAGCTTGTCCTCAGGGTGCTCGATGTTCCCACTGCGGAAAAAGAATCTGCAGACAGACAGGCCTGTGAACTGTTGCAGGGGCAGGGCTGCCTGGCACATGGCCCAGCGGAGCAAAGGCAGGCCCTGGCCAGGAGTACAGCAGCTGGGCAAAGTTGGATACCACTAGGAATACTGGAGGGCTATGCCAGAAAACCAGGGTCTTGCTCAGGGAGGAGGCGACGCGCTCCTGCTGACGCTACCTGACTTAATCTTTAGAAGGCAGCAACCATTATGTGTCCCACTTTTCAGATAAGGAAACTGAGACATGGTGGGGCTATGTGATTTGCTGGGGGCCACAGAGGAACATCGATAGATGGAGAAATTTGTGGTGAGGGCGACCCTGCCCCACAAGGCAAGGCTGTAGGTGCTGGTATTTACCGCTCAAGACGCAGAGGCTGGAAGAAGCGGAAGCGGATGAAGTCCCCTGCGGCAGGAGTGAAGGCCCAGAAGAAGTCCTCACGCAGGTAGGCCTTCTCGAGGGTGAAGTGCTGGTATGTCTTGAGGCTTGTGCTCACCTCAGCTGGTGGGTTGACGTGCTCCTTCCGCAGCGCCTGCTTCCCAAAGTCCTTGTCCTGGGGCGGGGGAGGGACACAGGTCCTAGTGTGAGCCCGACTGCCCTGCCATGCCCTCGCTCCACCACTTGGCTGGGTTCCCCAGTGGCAGAGCCCACCTTTAGTTTCTGGATCTTGCCCGCCAGTGAAGAATGAGTGCCCACATGCTGGAAGAGGGATGGCTTGAAGCGGATTCGCAGGTTGGCCTTCTGCCGGTCACAGTGCTTCTGTGAGGGAGAGTGGCACCAGAGAGCTCAGCTGAGCCCACCTACCCCACCAGGACTGCCCCAGCCAGCAGGGTAGTCTCCATTTGGCCAGGTGCCCTGGATCCTGAGGCAATTCATGCTGGTCTGTGTGTTCTACCCCAACCCAGCCTTGCTCACCGCATCCTTCTCAGGGTTGCAGACCTTCACCCACAGGATATGGTCCAGGAGCCAGTCTATAGGCTTGTCCCGGTAGAACATGAGTATGAACTCCACAATCAGGCTCAGGTCCAGGGACTTGAACATCTTCCCTGGGAGTGGGGGTGGGAGAATGGCACAGTTCAGCCCTATTTCCATTAATCCCTCTGAGTATCATCAGGAAGGGTCTAACAGCGCTGGGCCAGCTGCAGGCAGGTGTGGGCACAGGTGAGCCCAGACAGCGAGATACTAAGGGTGGGCATTGGAAGAGGGCCAGGTAGGTCAATGTGGGTACTGGGGTGGAGGTGACGAACAGAGGGTGGCATGGTACTGGACTGTGCAGCAGGGTGGGGGGCTAAGGCAGGTGGACTGAAGGGCTCTGACTGCTCGCTGGGTAGGACAGGAGTGGCATACCAATGAAACCTAGTTGAGAGAACTCTAGGATCATCCAGTCCTCTGAAGGCTGCTGCAGAGCAAAGTTTTTCATGGTGCTCAGGTAGTTGGGCTTGGCGACGATGTCATCCTCCAACTGCACGGCAGTGAACAAAAGGCGGGCTCAGCATGGGTACAGGGTAGGGTGGGCTCACCATCTGGGCAGGGCCAGGGTAGGGGTGTGGTAGGGCAGTGGTGGGGACTCAGAGCTGACCTGCACGTAGTAGATGCCTTTGGACTGTGCGTACATCATGAGGAAGCAGTAATCGAGGTTCTGTTTGGTCCGCCACCTATGGGCCAGATGTTGGGGCCTCACCAGCTCAGACCCCTATACTGATCATCATGGCTACCACCAAGGCTGCTAAGTAGGTCGGACCACCCCACCATCCCGTCCCCTCCTCCTCCAGAAGTGCCCAAGATTTGGACACCAAAGGACGGCGTTCTCAGCATAGGTGCACAAGGCAGGGATGGTGTATTGGTACCTGACTCTCTCCTTAGGGTCCCCAAAGGACTCGCGCAGGCGGGAGAAGTCAGGGTAGAAGTGGGGGGAAGGGGAGATGACCTCCAGGAGCCCGGAATGGATCTCTGAGGGGAACCTGAGGGACAGGAAGGCCCAGTGGGTGCACAACCTCTGACAATTGAAGCGGGGCAGAATAATTAGCCAGACCACCTCCCTTTCTTAAGGTCCACCAGGCAGGCGTCCCCAGACACAATAGCCAGCCTACTGAGGTACTGGGTCTCCAGAAGGGCAGGGCCCTCCCTTCTGCACCCACAGGGCCTGCCCTCCGCCAGCTTTGTGGGACTGTCAGTACTCACAAGGCCTTGATGTTCTCTGTTACCATTGAAGTGTACTGGACCTCAGTCTGTAGGGAGAACAAGTACATTTCATAAGCCTAGCTGCCACCCCAAATGGTCTGGAGGAATGAATGAACAGGGAGGAGGGGCACAGGTTTCAGAAGATGCCATACACTGGAGGAAGACCCCATCCGAAGGGCTAAGCAAGACTGGACCTGGGGGCCATAGGCACCGCAGAAAAAGGGCTTTGGGGTGCTTGAGACTGTGGGTTAGGGTACCCTACGGAACTCTAGCATCTCCAGGAGGAACTGCGACAAAGTTTCTTTTTAAAAGTTATTTTAGTCTATGAATGAAATTGACAAACTTCTGATAGATTTTCCCTCTGGAATGTTGCCCTATTTGATTTCTCCTTGCTAATGTGAACAACCCTGGGCCTCATGCCCTCCCTTTTCCCCATGCCCCAGTCACTCACCTCTGCAATCAGCACCACAATGACAGAGTCCTCCTTCTCCTGTGGGCTCAGCTCAGAGATGAGTGAGTGCAGTGTGTCCGTCAGGTAGGAGTGTACCTCACGCCGCACGCTGGGGATGCCCATCACCACGGACACTGCAGGGGGAATAGGGTCCATCCTGGGCACCACAACAGGCCCACCCCAATGGTCCTGCCTCCAACCCCACCCAGCCTGACCTCCTGTGCGGCCCTGGCCCACTCGCACAGCTGGCTGCAGGCTGCTTTCCTTGGCCAGGAGGTGTGGCAGGTGGTGGAAGACCGTGGGCAGGTGCAGCACATGTTTATGTGAGGTGTTCCACGGCTTCAGTCTGGGGTCCTCTGGTAGGGAGGACAAATGGGTAAGACCACAAGGTGACCTGGATGGGCCCCACCTCTCCTGCAGCTTCGGGCTAGAGTGCTCACCAGTGAGGCGGCCCCAGGTACGGTTGCCTTCTCGCAGTGCCTGCCTCTCTGCCATGGCCCTTTTGATCTCATCCAGCACCAGGTTGAGCTCCTTGGAGCGCTTGAGGCTCTCCTGCTCGGCTGCATGTAGGCGGTCCCGCAATGCCAGAAACTCACGCTGGTACACGTCCACCACATCGCCTGTGGATGGCAGCTGTCAGCGGGAGGGGTGGCCTGGAGCCACCTACTGCCCTTTGAGTGTAGCATGCTCAACTTTGAGACAGCTCATCTCTAAGGGACACGCTGAAGTCACACTGACACACACGGTGGGGGGAGAAAAGCCTCCACTAGGGGATCAGCCTACCCCCTCCTGTGAGTCTCCTACAAGGAGGCACATTCAGTGGGAGGGCTACAGGACCACTTCCAGCCCCAGATGGGCCAATCCTAAGCAGGGGCTGAGGGAACACTGTCTAAATGCCCTGAGGCCTGCCTCTCTGGAGACTTGTTAGGCCTGGGCCACCCCAGGGGAACTGTGTCAGTACCTCCAGCTTGACCCCAGATGTGGGGGTGAGGGGTGCAATCGCAAGCTGAATCCTCCACCCAGTGCCTCCTCAAGTTCCCTCTTGCTTCTTACAGCACCTTTCTCCCAGGGGATGGGATACCCAGAGTCCCATCCCTGGCACAAGGACAAGCTGTTCTTCATCATCAGTCTTCTTAGCCCATCAGCCTTCCTCCACTCTTCCTCTCAGCCTCTGTGCTCCCCCGCCTCAAGCCTCTGCTCCTTCGCAGAGGAGATCATAGCCTGCCCCATCCCCAAGGTCCTCTAGAGACAAACAACCTCCCTAGGCTCCACATCCCATCTTCTAAAAAGGACTGAGCCTTTGGCACTAGCTGGTCATTCTGCTCTCACCCCAGCCCCAGGACAGCTGCTGCAGCTGCCACCCCATGTTCAGACGAGCAGATGAAGTGGAAAAATCAATGCAGCATTCGTCGGTGAGTCAACGGCAGAGGGGGGCACGGGTCTGAGGGCTTGGAGGCCTGCTTAGAGACTTATGCTAAGTCTGGGCCACCTGCAAGATCTGCCATAGTACCCCAGGGGACCAGTGCTAGAACCTCCTGGGCATGAGCGGTATGGGCAGGCCAGCAGCAGCACAGAGATGGGGCGACTTGACAGTGGGGAAGGGTCTTCAGTGTGCCAAGCAACTTGCTCCACCGGTCTGGATACGACCTACTGCAAAATTAGATGAGTCCATCCCTGCCAGCAGCTGGTATTCATCAGTGAGTCAACAGCAGAGGGGGCACAAGTTTGTTAGGCTGTGCACTCAAGGTTTTTCTAGTCTCAGCTCTGCTTTCTGTTTGCTATCACATATATCTCCTTCACTCCTGGAAAGGCTATCTCTTCTGCTGGGATTCTCTGCTTTTATGGGCCTAAGGAAAACTCATGCAGCCTGTAAGGCCTGGCTTTACCAAGTCTAAGAGGTCTTCCAGAACCACTCCCCTCCTCTTGAACGGCTCTTCCATTCAAGATGGCGGGATGGTGTCACCCCTAAAGACAGTCAGGTGTACCAAAGGTCACAACCAAGGCAAAGGTTCAGGCACCTTAAGACATACCCCCTTCTGCATGAGGACTGAGGTCTAATGCTAAATCCTAGGGAGAAGGGGATCCCTAGGCAGGAGGGAGAGCCTGGGGAGAGGGGAGACGAATGAAAAGACCCCAATAGTGACCAGCTGACACCCAACTCCTGGCCCACACCCTGCCACCTGAGGTTAAAGCCCAAAGCCTCCTCTTCTTCCAGTTGTAAGCTTGGGAAGGGAGGTATGGAGGAGTCAGGTTACTGGCTGAATCTGTAGAAGCTTCACACTGAGTTCCCAGGCTGGGTTACCCTGGAAACCTGACCCCTTGAAAGAAGCAGGTCACCCCAACACTCTCCCACCCTACCCAGAGTAGAGTGACCTGAGAAGGCCTTCTCTTGGGCCTCCCTGACAGGGAGGGGAGACTGGAGGTGTGGAGTCCCCTGGAAAGTTGTTCAGAGCATCCCAGATATCTGAGTGAAGTAAGTGGCCTCCCTCCTACCTGACTTTCCCTAAGTCTTGCAGGGACAGCTCTTGTGCCACTGACCAAAACCAAGGCAGCTCCCTAAAATACGGCCATTTTCAAGTCGCAAAGGTGTGGAGACCTCCCTCCACTTGCTACCCCACTCCTCTCTCTGACCTAGTCTGTTCTCTAAGTGGGTCAAGCCCTGTCCAACCTTAATGTATCCCAGGTGCACAGGCTGGGGAGGAATGGATGGACACTGACCCTGAGTCACCTGGGCCTCCTTTCATCCAGGTCCCAGGTTTCCTGTTTCTTAGGAGGTGACAGGCTTGTGAGTTTCTGTTCATACCCAACCTTCTGTTATCTCCCTGCACTTGCAAGCTCTGTCCCTCAGCTCTCTTCTGCTCCTACCTTTCTGATGGCAAGCTCCCCTGTCTGACCCTCAGCCCTTGCTTCTCTGGTTGGGACCCACTATGTCCTTATCTGTTGAAGCCAGAAATTGAAGCCCTGTGACTACCTCCCCTGGGATAGGGCCTTATGCTGAGGCTGTCAGGCTGTTACCATAGTCTACAACCTCTGTGGTGGCTGGTCTCAAATTGTGAGCGGCCTGGGAAGGCAGCTCAGTGGTGGAAGGGGCAAAGGCCTCTGGGAGAATGGGCAGAAGTTTCTGAGAGCTAGGTTTGAGGGGACCTTGGCTTCTCTGTTCCCTCACCTGATATCTTCCTAGCACAGGGAGGCAGGCTGGAGGCCTAGTCCCAGATGGAATTGACCCCAGGGACTTCTGCAGCTATGGCTACACTGCTAGAGGTTTTGCTACCCCTTCCTCCCATCTGAAGGCAGAGTAATTAGGCCACCTGAGGCCATCTTCCTCCTGGTTCCCTTTTTGGCAGAAGAAAGGGATTCAAGAGCGAAGGCCTTTGTGCTGTACCTACTGAACATGAAAAAGGCTCAGGGATACAGGCAGGTGAAGGTGCAGGGAAGGTCTGCTGTTGAACTGCAAGCGGTGGCAGGGGTGTGGAGAGGAATGAGTGTCTACCTCCTCCTTAGATTTTGCCACCACATTCCCACTCTCAAGGAGGGTGTTGGTCATTGCAGAAGTTTTGCTTGGGAGCTGAGGTGGCCCAGGACTGAGGAGAGGGAATAGCCTGGACTAGGAGGTCTTGGAGGGCAGTATGGCCAAGGCTGGCCCTCAGAGGGTCTGCTTTCTTCTGTGGACAGGGCTGTAACAGGCAGTTGGCCAAGGAACCACCTTCTGAGCACTAGTAGAGGTTGGCACAAATTTGGTCAGGGCTGAGTATGAAAGTGAACCATAACTAGGGTCTGTCGTCCTAAGGCCTTATGAGTCTTTCCTGGCCCTTGACTTCTGGGATACTATCTGCCTGATGCCCCCCCCTCTGATTCCCAGCCCATCTTCTCCGCAAATTCCCTGCCCTTCCTCTAAGTACGGGTGCGTGTCCAGCCCTTTCCTGAGCCCCCAACTTGCTGTGAACTGGAAGCCAGGGTTCAGTCTGGCCTCAGAATGATTTAGTTCAGCTTTCCCTAGGAGCTAACACAATTTCAAGAATGAGAAGGGTTCTCCTAATAGCCCAGAATCTGACTTTTCTTTAGGTGTCCAAAAGCTTGGCTCTACTGAGTCATGATAACAGTGGTAACTCTCAACTGGTACGGCCCAGGTCACCCCCTCACCGCACCTCACAGCCTCCTACTGTCCATGCTCAGAGATGAGGACCCCTGCATCTGAAACCACACTTGGACTGCATATTCTCCTGTTCCCATCTAAAATGCCATCTTCCTGGATGTATACGCCAGGGACAGTGGGCCCTAGATGGAGCCGTTGGCATCTCCCTTACTCCACTGCTCACAGACACTGGCTCCCTGTAGCCAGCCATGCTCCCAGGGTGTTGTCTGGGAACCCTGTGTTGCTGCAATGGACTTCGGTGGCCAGTCTCAAGGATAAAATGCCATCCCCTAGGTGATACACTGCTTATGGAGATACAGAGAACTCTGCCCTAACCACACACTCCCTGTGCCACACTCTCTGGAATCCCCTGGCCACCAACCCACAACTTCTGGACACTGACTCATAGTGGCCAACTAGGACTCCACACTTTATTATAAAGGCCACAGCAGGCGAGGCTGGGTTGGGCAGGAGCCAGGTGAGGGCAATAGGAGTTCAAAGGGCCAGGAAGGCTCCAGCTCCTCCCCCAGCCTCCTTCAGAATGGTGCTGGGAACTGGAAAGCCGGAGGTGGGAGGAAGAAGGGTCAGCTAGCTTCAGCCTGATGGATTCAGGCCTCCTGCAGGAAGGAGGCAGGAAGGAAACAGCTTCCCACCCCCCCCCACCCCCACTTCTGCGCTGCAGGCTGGAAGGACATGGGTCTGGAAAGGCCTCTCTTAGACCTAACCATTCCAGCCAAAACCAAGAGACACCAGCCAGTGGTGGGGTTCCATCCCCCGCCCAGTATCCTGGTGAGACTGGTGATGATGGACTGGCCAGCCTGACCACAAGGGGGTTGTGGCCCTGGGAGACCACACACAAGTTAAGGGGCTGCGCTAGTTGTTCCTGAGGTCCCTGCTTTCTCCAGATTGTTAGCCAATGGCAAGGCTCCACCACAACCCAAGTCCCTGGGGAGGAGACCTGGGCCAGATGTCATGCAGGAGGGCTGAGCACCCCAGGGACAGGTACCGGCAACGGGCTGGGCCGGGCGCTACTGCCTGGGTCTGCCTGCTCCCTCATAACCGTCTCAGGAATATCATGCTTGATCCTGTTCAGGTGCCTAGGAGCTGGCACCCTGGGGATCACCTGGGCACAGCCACCTCTGTGACCTTGTCTCTTCCCTCTCTGGAAACTCTTAGGTCCCCAACTTGATGGTGGGAGCGACCAGTCCCAGTACTGACACAACCGTTCTCGCGAAGGCAGGTCCCGAGGGCTCGGCCGTGGCCCAGCCCAGGCCAGTGGGGAATTTCGTTATTCTTGCAGCAAACAAGTGGGGGCGAGGATGGGAGGGGCGTCCCCTGCGCCCGGGCGGGGAAGGGGCACCCGCGTCGGCTTCCGGCCACTTCCAGCGGCCAGTGCCCGGACCCTGGTCGGGTCGCCGGCGCCCAGGTGCGCCCAGGTGCGCCCAGGTGCGGGACGGAGCACGCGACGGCGGGGGCGAGGGACCCACCTTTCTGGCCGCCGAGAGCCGCGTACCAGGAGAGCGAGAGGAAGGCGCACAGGCAGAAGAGCAGCAGCGTCAGGAAGGTGCCGTTGCGGAGCCTCATCTCCTCTGGTGCGCGGCGGGCGCCGGCGGGGCCGAGGCCGCATGGCCCGGGGGGCCGGGGCCGGGGCTCGGGGACCAGGAGGCGGAGGGGGCCCCGGCCCCGGAGCGGGGAGGCGCTGAGGGCCCGGGGCCGGGTGGGGCTGCGGGCGGGCGGGGCCGAGGGCCGAGCTGGGCAACGCGTTCACGGTTCGTCCCCGGCGCGGGGCGCCGGCGGCCTCTGCTCCACCGCAGAGCCGGGCCAGGCTGGGCTAGGCTGGGCGGCGAGAGCCGCGGCCCGGCCTGGATCTGGGGCCGCCGCGGAGTCGGCAGCGAAGGGCGGGGCGGCCCGGATTTAAAGGGGCCGCATCACCCGCTGCCGCCATCGGCACGGCGAGGGGGCGGGGTGGGGAACCTGCACCCGGGACCCCGCCTGCCGGGTTCCGGACGGCAGTCCCAGGCCGGATTCGAGTGTCCCCGACTTCCGGCCACCCTTTTCAGCCTCAGGTAGGTCAAGGCTGGGGCCTGGACAAGTACTTACCATCGGCTCTGGAGGAGGCGGCCCTGGGAACCCCCCAACCCTTTTTCAGTAACGTCTCCATCATGAACCCCCACTCCAGATCCGGACCCCACTCCCATTTATTCAGAGACCCTCACTACCCCGGGTCTGGGGGTGGGAGGGAGGGCGGAGGGTCTGAGCGGAGGAGAGTTAGGTATAGCAAGAGCTTGTGTAGCCAACGTGAGGATGAAGAGGGGTAGACTCCACCCGTGTAGCCGCCGCCTCCACGGAAGCTCACGGCCACTTATCATACCTGGAACTTTTTCTGTTCTGCGGGGTAAAGACGTTCTAGGGACGTTCTAGGGAGGCGCTCCTGCTCCATAAAATTGAAACTGGGTCCGTTTTCAGAAGGAAAAGATTCGCTGTCGCAGTAGCTTGTAGTTGGTGTTGAGCACAGGGACCAGCCCAGGGGTAGGGTTGGCTTCCAGGGTACCTCCCCCTCCCCCCCTCCCCCTACCCCGCACCTCCACCCCCTATCCCGCACAAGATATGTGACAGGAGCAGGGTGCTCTATCCTTCTCACGCACACTCTCCTTTCATTCACGGCACTTACACCTTTATCCTGCTAATTGCAGGCTTCCCCTACCCCTCTGTGGCTGCAGGGAGAGTGCAAATAAAGGGATTCGTCCTGCACAGGTTTGGAAAGGTGGGGAGCACCCACTTTTCTGCTGATGCCTGAGCACCATTGCTACGTCCTGGTTGGCTGAATTGACTAAAGGACACACCCCTCCGGGTCTGTGGTGAGAGAGGCCTCATGTTGATGGGTCCAGACTGAGTCTTCCTCTTCCAGACCCAGTGCACTGAGGCAGGGTGGAAGCCTTGGGCACTGTTGGATCTAGCCATTTGTCCTGTAGAGATATTTATATCTGAGGGGTGAGATGTTAGCCCCCATTTGATCCTGGAACTAGATTAAATGGCCTCAGCTTTCCTGCAGACCTGATTCCAATGCTCACCAGGGATACTGTTCCTTCTACTTGTTAGCAAACTTTATAGATTGAGAGGACTTTATAGATTGTCACAGCCTTCTGGAGAAAAGTCTCTTGTTTTCACAGGCCTCTTCAACTTATGACAAGGGTATTGCATTTCAGTTGTGATACAAAGGGTTAAAATTTTATCTAAATATGTTTGTTTAATACATATTTAAAAGTGAGTTCATTTATTGAAATTTATTAAACTGGTAAAATTGAAACAGCTGTAAGGGTGCTATAGCAGGTCAGTAGGCTAGTGCCCAGGTAGAGGACATGTCACTGGGTTCTCACCCGTGAGCACAATTGCAGGACCATCTAAGCTCAGAGAATAACAACAAATTGGGGTTATTTAACAAAAAGGGGAGACAAAGTTTCTAAGGCCACAAGTAGTGGGCTGTCTCACCTCAGATAGTGTCCCCAGTGTCCAGAAAACCCAAACCAACAGTCACTCATTGAAGATGGGGGTGTCCCTCTAATGAGGGCCTGGGGCTGCTGTGGCACACCAGCAAACAGCAGGCCAGAATGCAACTCACCGCAGCTGGAGGGGCTCACGGACACCACAGCCTTCCACAGCAGCCATCTGATAGACAGCACCAGATGCTGGACCAGACAGCAACAGAGGCAGATTAGATATACTGGGTTAACAGCACCAGCAGTGCTGGGCAGTACTGGCCAGTAGTGCCAGTCACCCAATCACCAGAGGCGGTGTCAGAAACACCAGCATTACAGCCCTTTTTAAGTTGGCCCACACCACCAACAAACAGCCATTTGAGACACCAGGCCTGGAGCTTTTGGTATTCCTTTCAGGCGGTAGGACCAGAGGCAGATGCAGCCCTACTTGGTGTCCTTGAAGCTCTTTGGTTTCGCTCTTCAGAGATTGGCTGATGGATGCTTTTTCTTTTTTCTTTCTTTTCCAGAGCAGGAGTAGAGTGGAAGTACAAAGCTGGCTCCTGCCCTGGCCTTATATCTTGTACTCTGGTTGATCCTGCCTGATTGGATCATTTTTAGTCCTAAGTGATTGATTGGAGGACCATTTTAGGACCATTCAGCCCATCTGGCATCACATAATTAATGACCTGATGAACACGATTGGTTCATTTTGTTTGTACCTCATAGGTCCATTCTGTGAGGTAGGTGCCAGACATAAAAAGGATAGTGCAGGGCCTCTGTATAACCATCCTGGAGTGCTGCCCAGAGGCGATGCTCTGGACACCCAACAGGAAACTCCTGTTCAGGCTTCATATGAAACCCTGGCTTGTAGCCAGGGAGGGGCTGCACATAGGCAGCTTCTGGGGGAAGGGAAACTTCACTCCTTTTCCAGTAGTTCCTGCTGCTGAGCCAGCAGTGCTGGGAAAGAGATCCAGTCTTGCCCAGCAGTCCATGTGGGGCCCCCTTTCAAAATGAAGGAAATGGCTTGTAAGTGACTAAAGTTTGGCAAGTTCATCTGAGTTCCTTCTACCTCCATACTATCACTTTGGGGCAGGAATTTTGTGGGCAGACTGAGTGCCACCCTAGGACCCCCAAACTTGTATACTCTGAATAGGTTCTGTCATCTATCACATAAAGACAAAGCATATTCTTAGTGTGTAAGACCTTTAATAGAAAAGAACTTGAATAGAATTAGTGTGCATAGTACACATAGAGAGAAAGGGTGATAGTTACCCACCCCTCAAGGGTAAATATTCAGCCAAACAGGGTTGGCCTAAAGTGGCCATTGAAGCTTGAAATCTTGCCATGAGTCTGAGGCACTTAGTGGTGAGGAACCAGAGAAAGGGGGCAGGAGCATAGCAAGAGTGGAAGAAATAGAACAAAACAGAAGTACAAGTCAAGATAAAGGCTGCCATATCAGCCTCCCATATCACAGTCTCTCATGTTTTTTCCAAGTATCTCTTTCCATGTCCCCCAAGTACCTGGTGCAAGTCCAAGGTCAAGAGGCAATGCAACTTCTTCACATGTCTCTGCCCCACATGCCTCCTCCAAGTTTCCAAGTCCATCATAGCTTTACCTCTCAGTTCAGCCACACCCTTCATTATGTGAGGTGGGGAACATGGAATGTCCCCCTTTTAGATTATACTGTTAGGGGAGAAACAGGGATGAAGGAGGAGCTGCTGGAATTTTGTCCTGAAGCCAGAGAGTGGGAGAGTAAGATGATGATTGGCTTGAGGATAGTGGAAGAGTCTGGAGTGATACAGACTGATGGGCTAGGTTAGGAGACTTGGATGGCTGGGGTTGGCATCTCTAGGAGTCCAGGCAGTGGAAACTGAGGGTAGTCTCCCTGGAGCTCTCTCCAGCCAGTTTGCCTTTCTGTACGTCCTCCCCACTGTTCTATCAGAGTCCCAGTTGAAGGGTTGTAGGGGAAGCAGGCTGTTCATGATGCCAGTTGCAGTACAAGCATCAGACTCACCAATCTGCATAGGTTCTTTATTGGTTCTAGCAGTTACACAGAAATATCAGGCAGGGCAGGGCCAGGCCCATGATAGGGCAGGTGTATGTGTGTGGCAGGCCAGTCTCCCAGGAATCTTAACATTCTCTAAGCGCTCGCGCTCTCGCTCTCTCTCTCGCTCTCTCTCTCGCTCTCTCTCTCGCTCTCTCTCTCGCTCTCTCTCTCTGCACTCCCATCTCATTCTCCCTCGTGCTCTATCTTGTGCTCTCTGAACCCTTTTATCCTGTCTCCTAGGCCCATGTGCGCACATTCACACATGCACACACCCAGTAGGCCTCGCAATTTTGGGGAAGATGCAATACCCCAGGTGCTGGATGTACAGGCTAATGGAGGAAAAAGCCTGACCAACTCATTCTACAGGGGTCCACCGGGCCACGTCAGGGGCACCTGGTTGACACTGGGTCAGCACCAGTCCAGGGTTTTACACTGAGAGAGAAGAGGAACATTCCAAAGGAATGCTGGGGTGCTACCACCAGAAGGGAGCTGGAGATAGAGCTTTTATGTCTGCCTGCCTGCTTGCTTACTGCCTTCTTTCATCCTCCTTTCATCCCCCTTCCAACCCACTCTCCTCCCTACCCCCAGGTCCTGCTGTCTGGCTGGGAAACCTTTAACTGTCCCTAGCTGGAACCTTGCACTCCCAACTTTATCCTTTTAAAAGTAGGGACAGCTGTTGCCTGGCTGCTCACCTTCCCACAATAATTAATCCCTTGGCCTGCAACTCAAACTCCCTCTGACACTTCTAAGCAAAAAAACTAGGTCATACCTGAAGGAGGGGACATTGGGCAGCCCCTCATCTAAGTTCAACCTTTTTTGCCTAGCGACAGCAACTTGGGCCCTGCCCAGGAGGAAGGATTGGACTAAATGGGCAAAGTGATTCTGCTTTCCCTGCAGACCCCAGCCGTGGATCTCATCTCTGTTTTCACTATATTTCACATAGTGAAAATACCCTATTGTCAGGATCACTTGTGGCAGCCTTCAGCCCGCTTAGACTTCCTGGAGGTTTTCTGAAACATTTGTAGGAAGTAACCAAATCTCCCATCCTTCATGGGGCTTTCTTAAATGTGATCCAGAGATCCAAATTGGGACTTGGGGGTGGGGATGCTGGGGGAAGGGGAAGGTGCAAGAGCTGAGAGGGGAAAATAGACTGCTTCATTTTCACTAACCTCTGAAACTTGGTATTTCCTTCAATTATAGATGGAGGCAGCAAAGTCTAGCAGAATTAGAGTATTTGTAACTGTAACAGGGATTCTCATCCTCATTAGAAGCATTGGAGATCCTTCAAATTAGTGGTTAAACATTCACTATAACTGAGTTTCTGATATTTATTTATTCTGCCTCTATAGCTTATAACTTACTGAGTTAGTGAAGAATCACAGATATTTCTGTGTCACAAGTTTGTGTTACTGTATTTTGATTTTTCATTTTAATACTAATAGTCAATTTTTTGTGAAAGTACAGTTGGTATATATCACTTTTAGTTTTAGGTACATAACACAAGAATTTGACAATTATATACATTGCAAATTGATCATCACACTCAGTCTAATCTTTCCTTAGCAATTTTCAAATTTGCAATACCATATTATTGAGTATAGTTACCTTGCTGTACATTAGACCTTCCTGACTTATGTATTTTGTAACTGAAAGTTGTGCTGCTTGATCCCCTTTACCTATTTTAGTCACTTTCTGTTTTCTGTCTTCAGGTTTTAGTTCAGTGTAGTTTTAATTAGTTTTATTTGTTAGATTCCACATGTAAATGAAAAATGAAATGATAATTTCATTTTATTTCTATTTATTTCTAATACACTCAAGGTTCATCCATGTTGCCACAAATGGCAAGATTCATTTTTTGTGATTGAGTAGTATTCCATTACATATTACAGTCATGTGTCATTTAATGGTGAGGATAGAGTCTAAGAATGTATTGTTAGGTGATTTCGTCATTGTGTGGATTTACACACACATAGAGTATACTTATACACACCTGGGTGGTAAAGCTAATAACACACCTAGGCTACTGGGACAACCTTGTTTATGCCGTATACAGTTTACCAAACAATGCATGAATATATACCACATTTTCTTTATCCATTTGAGACTATGGCTGATTCCCCAGAATAATTATAGATTTAATTACCTTTTGGGCCTTTATAGATGCAACAGTGTAATGCTCATTTGTGAGACATTTAATACAGTACATATAATACACACCACACACCTGAGGCCTGCCAAGAAGCAGAGTGGACTGTGTGTGTGTGGGGGGGGGGGTTGCCACAGTCCCCTCTCATTTAGCCTCCACTCCAAGGAGCCCACACCAGCAATAAGTACATTGAGACAAACTTAGACCACAGAAACAGAAGAGACAAGGGAGAGTAAGAAAGACTTTAAAATCAAATGCCTCTAAGGCAGGACTCAAAAAGAGCAAGGCAAGTTCACAGAGCAATGAGAACAAACATAAAAGAGCTATGCCTACTACTCACTGGGGAGCTGTTACCGAAAACCTGGCACAGAGATGCTGTCAATAAGGGACAGCACACTCCCTTTGCCAGAGAGAGGACACCTACAGAATGGCAGTGGCCCAACAGCAAAGCTCCTAAAAAGGAGACTAGGAGATCTACCATCAGCCGATGGCTATCCCCATTGAGGAGCAGCTCTACCAAAACATAAGACTGGGAGTCAGGTCCCCAAAGCCAAAGACCTGAAGCATAATGGGATGGAGCAGCAAAATGAGGCAGAAAACAACAGAAAGAACAGCCACCAAGAAACAAGAAGCATGGATACAAGCCAAAGGCGCTTGGATTGGCCAATGAAGATTTAAAAAAAAAAAAAAGACTAAAGGGCTAAACATGGACAAACAACAAAAAGAAAGGAGACAAAGAGACTGGAGGGGGTGTGAAGGGGTGGGGTAATCCCATGGGGATCAACAATTATGCAATCATGTATTGTACAAAATCCAAAAAAAAAAACAAACATATAATACAAACATGTGCATAAGCCATTGGCTTAGCCAAATTCTAAGCAAGACACCACTAAAATAGAACCAAGAAAAAAAGGGGCACCCAGACTAGTTTCAGAAGTGATGGGTCTGTCAGCAGCTGCTCAAACCATATTTTGAACAATAGGTTCTATCAAGCCAAGTGTGGTGGTGCGCACCTGTAATCCCAGTAACCTGGAAGGCTGAGGCTGGGGATCACTTGAGTCTGGGCAACATAGCAAGACCTAGTCTCTTGAAGAAAAAAAAAAAAAAAGGCTGGGCATGGTGGCGTATGCCTTGTAAGCCACAGCCTAAAAAGCCAGAGCCGAGGCCAGGGATTGCGATCTGAGTCCCACCGGGGGGCACCTAGCGAGACCTAGTTCCAAAAAAATATAACTGGGCATGGTGGTGTGCGCCTATAATCCCAGCTACCTGGGAAGCTGAGGCTGGGGATGGCTTGAGTCTGTGGTACCCTGGGGAACATGAGCCTGCGGTTCCACGGACAAAAATAGCAAGACCTAGTCGCAAAATAAAAGAGAGAATAGGGCTATCAATAAAAAATCCAAGATTCTGAAAAACCTGTACATATAAAAGCTGATTTGTAACTCCAACCAGACTTTGCCAAGCCCATACCTTTACAGGCCTAACTTCCCTCCACTTTCTTTCTCACCCTCAGTTCAGGGAGCCAGATTTGAGTCTCGATTTCTATCTCCTTACTGATACTGAAATAAACACTTTCATCAAAAGCTGGTACCATAGTGATTGTTTTTTATGTGCTATGGGCAGCAAGTCTTTGCTTGGTTTCACATTCATCCATAGATATGGTGGTTCTCATATCTTGACTATTGTAAATAATGTTTCAGTGAATATACAGGCACATACATCATTTTGAATAAGTATTTTTATTGTTGAATCATACAGTAGTTTTATTTTTAATTTTCATTGTTGCAGTATAGTAAAGTCATATATAAAGTAAATATATATATAATAGGTAGATATATATATAAAGTAAATGGGATACCTCTGTTTCTTTTTAGGATTGGTGTTGCTATATGAGGCTTTGTGGTTCCATAGAAATGTCAATAATTTTTTGTTCAGCTTCTTTGAAGAATATTGATAGTATTTTGATGTGAATTGCATTAATTTTATATATCAGTTTTGACAGGATAGTCATTTGATTATTTTGTTTCTCCTCATCTGTAAGCATGGGATGTGCTTTCATCTCCCTGTTGTTATCTAGATAGAATATTGGTGTGTCGTTGTTGACAGTAATCTCTTATGGTTGGTATTTCTGTACTATCTGTGTTAATTTCTCCATTTTCATTTCTGATTCCATTCATTGTTTTCTTTCTTTAGCAGTCATTCCAGTTTGAGGTTTGTCTATTTTGATTACTTACAGAACAAACTCTTAGTTACATTGACCTTTTGTCTAGTCTTGATCTATTTCATTTATTTCTGCTCTTATTTTTTATTACTTCCTTCTTTTTATTAACCTTGGGTATTGTTTAGAAGTCTTGTTCCTCTTTTTCATCTTATTTTAGGAGTCATATTAGGTTGTTTATTTGGGATTTTTCTCGCTTCTTAATGAAAGTATGCTATTATCTTCCCTTTTTTTGAGACTAAGTCTCGATATTTTTGCCTGTGGAACTGCAGGCTCTCGTTGCCCGGGGTACCACAGACTTCCCAGCCACAGCTTCCCAGGTAGCTGGGATTACAGGCGTGTGCCACCATACCCAGCTAGGTGGCTAGGGACCTAGGGAACTAGGTCTTGCTACGTTGCTCTGGGCGGGACTCAAACCTCGATCCCTGATTCCCGCCGTGGCTTCCTAGGCTGCCACTTACAGGCACATGCCACCATGCCTGGCTGTTATCTTCCTTCTTAAGCCTACTTTTGCTGGATTTTATAGATTCTGGTAGCTTGTATTCTGACGTTTGTTAGACTCAACATATTTTTCAATTTCTGTCTTAATTTTCTCTTTTATTCAATAACTATTAAGCATTATATTGTTTAGTCTCTTTTTTATAGTTTTTCTGTATTTTTTAATAGTTTACTTCTAGCTTTATGGCATTATGGTCAGAGAGAGCACTTGGTATAATTTTCATTTTTTGTTGTTTTATTGATCATTGTGTCCCAACATGTGGTTTGTTTTTGAAAATGTTACATGTGTGCTTGAGAAAAATGTGTATGCTGTGGTTTTTTAATTGTGTGTAGTATGGATGTCCGCTAAACCTATTTGTTCTAGCTCATTTAAGGTTACTGTTTCCTTGTTTATTCTCTGTTTAGTTGGCCAGTCATTGTTGTAAAGTGAATTATTTAAATTTCATAGCACATTGTATTGTCAATATCTCTCTTTAACTGTTATTTATGTTATGTATCTTGGTGCACCATCATTTGGTACATACATATTTATGTCATTTCTTCTTGTTATATTGGGTCCTTAATGTCATGTTTGTTTTTTATTATCTTTTTAAATTGGAAGTCTATTTAAATTGGAAGGTCAGCTGTTCCTGACCTTTTCATTGGTTACCCTTTGCTTATAGGATTGTCTTCTAGCCTTTACCTCTAAGACAATGCTGGTCTCTGTAATATGGGTTTCCTGTTTTGAAACCCATTCACTTTAATGAGTTACTTGAAGCCATTTACCTTTAGAATTATTGAGATATAAGTGCTCATTGGTGTTTAAAAATTTTTTGTCTTGCCTTTATTTTTTGAGGTCTTCCTTTTACATTCTGCTTAGATTCCACTACTGTTGTCATATGTGTTACTCTACTGATTTTTGTTTCAAGATTCTCCTGAGGTTAGTGTGAACTATTTCTGTGACCCTTTGGACAGTCTATTTGCACAGTGCAGGTTCACTGTTGATTCTGGCAGACATATAAAGAGTTACAGAGCCCTTGGTGGATTTTTCAGGCCTTAGAATGTTGAATCAGGTACACAGGCACACCAGGCAGAGAAACTGGCATGCAAGGAGGCATTCACGATGCAGGCAGCCTCCTGTACTCCCTCTCTGCCTATACTCCATTTCACAGTCTCATCTCATTCCAGAGTCACACTGCTACCCTCATCCCATAGTTAGAGAGGTGCAACAGCTTTAATCCATCCCTTCCACGTCCAGGTGTGTGCCTTTACACATGCTTTCTGGGCCCAGGTATCCATAATCATAGATGGGAATATAGGCCAGGCACGGTGGCTCGTGCCTGTAAGCTTCAGCCTATGAAGCGACCGGGACTAGGAATCACGGTTCGAGTCCTGCCTGGGGCCCATAGCAAGACCTAGTTTCAAAAAAATAGTTGGGCGTGGTGGCACGCACCTGTAATCCCAGCTACCTGGGAAGCTGAGGCTGGGGATTGCTTGAGTCTGTGGTACCCCAGGCAACGAGAGTCTGCGGTTCCATGGGCAAAAATAGCGAGACCTAGTCTCAAAAAAAAAAAAAAATCATAGATGGGAATACCCTACACCATGCTCCCAAAGCTGCAGGTGGCAGCTGTAAAGGCTAGCAAAGGTAAGATGGAACAAAAATTGGCTGACTTCATTTATGCTACACCCATGATATGGATGTTCCCTCTAGGTCTTTCCAAAGGGCTCTTAAGCTATTTTCATTTTTTTAAATTCTTTTTTCTCTTTATTGTTCCATTGTGTGTTCTCTAACATTGTGCTTTTGAGCATACTAATTCTCTCCATTGCTTGCATTTGCCTATTGAGGGTCTCTACTGCATTTTTAAAAATTTTTGTTACAGTATTTTTTAGGTCCATTTGTTCTAACTGTCCCATATTTTCTAGATCTTTATTCTGAT
This sequence comes from Uropsilus gracilis, assembly GCA_004024945.1. Taxonomy (NCBI): domain Eukaryota; kingdom Metazoa; phylum Chordata; class Mammalia; order Eulipotyphla; family Talpidae; genus Uropsilus; species Uropsilus gracilis. Next base: position 20,191 of record PVHY01008118.1, read on the forward strand.
CCTGTTTTATAGCATCCAGTTTGTTTTTGGGTTTTTTTTTTTTTTTTGGTTTGTTTGTGTGAACATTGATGTAATTATTACTTTGAATTCCTCTCCAGGGATATTCTACAGATGCGCTGGATCGAGGCTTCTCTTGGATACTGTAGAGTGAATGATTTGGTCGGGCTTTTTCCTCCACTAGCCTCTGTGACCAGCACCTGCAGTATTGCGCCATTTCAGTGATTGTAAGTGCCTGGCCCATGGGTGTGCGCATGTGTGAGTGGGCACAGCTGGGCCGGGAGGGAAGGATGAAAGGGCGGTGTCACCGCAGATGGAGAATACAAGAGAGCTGCCCAAGAGAGAGAACCTAGGGAAAGAATGTGACTATTCCTGGGGGCTGGGGACCCACCTGCCTCTTCGCCCCTCTGGCTCTGACCCTGGCCCTGGCCCTCCTCGCCTGGTATGTCTGTGTAGCTGCTAGAACCAATAAAGAGCCTACCCAGACTGATGAGATTGTCCTACAGTTGGTGTCACCAACAGGATGCTTGCTCTGACAGATGTTTTCTTTTTTGCATTTGTGATATGTTCTGTCTCTTCATTTTTAGTTTTTATGAAATTCTATAGGGATAGACTTTCAGGCTGCTGTTTTTATATCTGTTGAAGTCGCTGGCAAACCAGTCCTGTCCAGAGGTAACACACTGAATGGAAGTGGGGCAGTGTGCACCAGAGAGTTATCTCCATCACTCAATGGAGAAATCCAAGCATCCTATTGTGTTGTGGGTTCCAGTGCTGTACAACATTCCCCTTTTCTAGACCAGCTCCTGGCTCTAAGTGTTTCACGTAGTCTCAGATCAACTTCCACCTCTAGGGTAAGTTTGAGAACTGGATGCAGTACTGGGCACTAATTATAGTTGTTCTTTCTTCCAGTACAGTGACTTATCCTGGGGTGTTTGCTGCTGTTGTTAATAGGAGCTTAAACTTTGTGTAGTGAAAGAGTTACATTGTTGTCTCTGGCGGAGAGGGTAGCAAATGCTTTGGGCTGCAAGTAGTTGTCTCATCTCTGAGGCCTTACCAGGTTCTTTATTTATTTTATTTTTTTTTAGACTAGGTCTCTCTGTTGCCTGGGGACTCACGATCCCCAGCCTCCCAGGTAGCTGGGATTACAGTCACCCACCACCATGCCTGGCTGCCTTTCGAGAAACAGGTCTTGCTATGTTGCCCAGAGTAGTCTCAAACCCATGAACTGAAGTTCCCTGTCCTCTTGCCTCCCAGTGCTTGGATTATAGGCGCACACCACCATACCCGGTTCTGATCTGGCTCTTGTTGTGGTTGGGACACTAGCTGTTCTATGTTGGAGCCTCAGGCTCTAGCTGGTTATTGTCACTCTACATTCTTTCTCCTACAACAGTATATTCTCTGTTCTGGGTGCCAAGCCTGTGCACCTCCTTATCCAGCACAGTGCAGGGCCACCAGCGTCCCCAATATAGGTATGTGCCTCTGTGACAATTATAGGCTTGGTGTTTTTTTTTTTCCTTCAATTTTATATCGGCATGTTTTTATTTTTCTTGAGTATATATGTAGGAGTGAAATTGTTAAGTCATATGGTAGCACTGTTTAACATTTTGAGCAACTGTTTTTCAAAACAGTTCCATTTTCCAAAGTGTTCCATTTTGCTGAATTTTTTATATCCCCACCAGCAGTGTGTGAATGTTCCTTTTTTTAAGTAATTTTTAAAAATTATTTTCATACAATATCAGTCATATTTGTATAGTAATTATTCCCCTAAGTATGGCCTTCCCATCTAATGCACCCCTGTACCACCACCCAGCTTCCCTATCCTTTTGTTACCAGGTCAGAGGCAGACAAATTACACTATTTCATAATGGAAAAGCTCATCTTTAAACCCGCCACTACCAGGTCTGTCCACCCACACGTGAGCACTGCAAGACCAGGTTAACAGAAACAGGATTTATTAACGAGAGGATAAGGAACCACGAATCCCCAGGGCCACCCAGAGCCCTGGACCCTTCACCCCAGTTTAGCAAATCAAACAACACGAAGTAGGCCAACACCAAGACCAGCTTTCCAACAAGCTGCCCTTTAGTCAGGGGCAGATGTTACCAAGTTCAGGTTTCCAGTGAGCTAGCTGCCCTCTCCATGGGCCAAAAGCCAGTGGCTTTTCTCCTTTCTGCCTGGCTGTGGCCAGGGCCAAGCACTCCCCAGCGCCTGCTCCTTCCTCTTCTCCAGTCAGTGCGTGCATGCCTCCTTCTCCTTGCACACACTCTTATGCGTGCTCTCATCCTGTGTTCTTCTCATGCCTGCACTTTCCTCTCTCGAGACTTCTCTCTTCAACCCACGTGCTTCATTAAGTCTTTGCCCACAGTGGCGTTCAGTTCCTCTAGTTCAGTTGCATCTTATTACAAAGATGTGGCCACAACCCCAAATTCTGCCTTATCATCCTGCTACACCTTCACTATCCTGGTCACTCCAACTCCTCTCTTCCTGCAAATTGTTGGTCAGTGCTTGACCCACCGGTCTCTTCTTTTTCTTTTTTTGGAGCAATGTCCATTTCCTGGGTGAGGACCTGCACTCCCAGAACACAGCAGACCATGCTGCTCAGATCTCCAGGAGTAACTGTGAGGTGGGTAGAGAGGATTAGCACGCCAGGAACCTCTTGTAGGGCAGGTGTGTGGTATGGTTCTCAAGTTCCTTGATTGTGGTGTTTCCTATTGAAATTGAATCATAAAGGGGCAAAAGCTGCTAACCAACAAACCACAGGTCTGCATCACTTGTGCATAGCAGTTGCCAATCAAATGCAGTTCAACAACAGGATTTTATTTACAAGAAAATTAACCAGGAAAAATGAAGTTTTCAAAGTCACAAGTGGCCAGTTATCTTACCCCATTCACCATTTTCAGTCCCAAAAGTCCCAAAGACACATGTCCAAGATGGTGTCCCTTTGCCCTCCAAACCTGAGGCAGGCACTGCAAAGTCTTTCTCTGGTGTCTTCTCTTCGCTTCTTCTCCAGTGTTCCGCACTGCTCCACTTCTCCAAGGCTTTTCCAATTTCTTCCACAATTGCTGATATACAAATCAGCTTTTCAAATCCCTGGCCATCTCCAGGTACCAGCTCACTATGCCACCTTGCTGTGGTGCCACACTCTCCACACCAGCTACTCTTCTGCCAGCCATCATGGCTCCTTGCCACATCCAGCTCACTCTTCCAGCGGGCTTATCCTGGCCAGGCCACATGAGCCTGTTCTCTCAGTCCTCCATTCTCGTCTCCTCCCTTTCCTTTCCTTTCTCTCCTATCCTTGCTCCTTCCTTTTATTTGTCTTTTGGGGCTTCTCGCTTCTTCTTGCATGTCTTTCTTTCAGACCCCACCCACCAGGGTATTTTGGTGCCAATAGAATTTTTACCTGCATCACTCACAACCCTGTATCACTATGGTGGAGGAGATTGTCTCCTTTTCTCCTGACCCATGTGTTCACTGGGCTTCATATCTCCTCATTCATGCTGGCTGTCTCCTCATTCCAGTGTCTGTCACATGAGGCTGCTTCCAGGCTGTACAGTTCTGGCATCTGGTGTTGGGTACCCAACTTGCAGCCCCTGGCAGTGGAGAACTTCGTCTGTGGGGACAGACTCCAGCAGATGGTTGGTCCAGCTCCTCTCCTCTCTCATGGTTTCCAGCTTTGACATGGGGCCGCAGCCACATCTCCGTGGCTTTCTTCCCCCATTGGAAAAGGAGGGAGTCTCACTCACATTGCGCACATTTCTGGGACAGAGACGTTGTAGATGACGTTGTAGGTAGAGTTTTGCAATAGGTCACGACGCTAGCTAGTCTCACAGCCTTGTCTCTTGTGAGTCCCACTCAAGCGATGAGTATATCCAGGGCCTTTATTTGTTCCTCTCCTCTCCTGCATGTCTGTTGCTGCTGGAGTGCCAGGTTTTCTCATTCCTAGTGCAAGTCTGACTGAAGTGGGGGTAAATCAGAGTGGACTCAGAGGTGCCCACTTCCCATTCCCCAGCCCACCTGGAGGCTGCAGCCTAGGCCTTGTGTGTGTGCACATGCTTGTGCGTGCTGGGGGCCCTTCTCAGGTACTCAGGCCATTCAGCTTCCACCTCCGACTGGACTGGGGCAAAAGTCAGGTCTGAAAGGGGAGACTACTAATCCCCCTCCTAGCCTGAGCCCCCACAGAGGTGCCTAGCCGGGAGAGAACTGTTGGGTTTTGAACAGCAATTGCTCCTCCTCCTTGTTGGTTGGACTATCCAGGGGTCATTGTAACCCAGTTCAATTAAGTAGTTTTCCTACCACTTTCTTCTGGGCCATTGTTCCTGATGTGTTCTGTAGTTATCTGTTTACCTTTCAGGGTTTATTGGCTTTTTTCTGCTGTACTTTATTTGTGAATATGTGAAAGAGGAGAGCCCAATGTCATCACTCTACTGCTGTTTTGCCAGATTCCACTGTTTTTAATTTCTTGAGAAGTCTGTTTCTGTTACAGTTTTCATAGTGGCTGCACCAATTTACATTCCCACCAACAGTACACAAAAGTTACCTCTTCTCCACGTTTTCACCAACACTGTCTTTATCTTTTTGATAATAGCTTGTAACAGTTTTTTAAATGCTTTTCAAATCATGGTTCTGAGCAGGAGGCCTTGCACAATGAGCGTTTGGCAATCTGTCCTTACAGCCCTCACCTCATCTCTCATTTGACCCTTTCATTACCCACATCATTCCCTTATTCATTCACAATAAATTTTCTAAATGTTCACCATGTGACACACTGTGCAGTGACACTAAACTGATTTGGTCCTGCCAGAGTCCCACTCATAGCCACCACACCTAGCACTGCAAAGGTAAGGTTCATAGTGCTCAGAAAGCTTAATATGGGGAAAATTACATGTCACATATAGGGTGACTTTCCCAGGAAATAGTGACCCAGGGGAGAGGTGTTGTGTTAGCAAAGCTTGGAGTCAACAAGTCAAGTGGAACAGCACATTAGATGGCTGTGCTGAAGGAGCCCCCTGGTCAGCCCAGACAGTGTTTAGGGAAAGAGGGCTAGGGACAGCCAGGGGCAGATCACACTTGTCAGAGAGTTGGATTTTTCTCTCTGGAGCCATGGATTGTTCAAGCAAGAGGCCAGTAGGAGCTTAGGTGGCACTGACTGGTCACAGACAGGAGTGAAAAAGGGGCTGGAAGATCAGCCAGGTGCTGCAATAGGGGAAGGAGTCTGTACTGTGCCACTGTAGCATAAAAATTACAACATGGGTTTGTACTGTTTGGGTCCACATAGATGTGGATGTTTTTCTATAAATACATTTGGTCCTTCATATTTATGAGTTCCACATTCACAGATTCAACTATCCATAGATATAGGAACCTCTGGATATGGAGGGTCAACTCTAAGGGACTTTAGCATCTGTGGACTTCAATGTAGGGTGAGAGTACTAAAAACAAGTCCTTATGGATACCAGGGGATGACTGTAGTTGGGTTTGGGGGAGTCAAAATTATATATACATTTTCAGTTATGCATGGATTGTCACCCCCTAACCTATGTGTTGTACAGAAGTTAACTGTTTGAGCTGAAGATACTTAAAAATAGTTCTTTTCCCTGTTATTCCTTTATCTGTCCAGAAGCAGAACCTTTTTAAAGAACTCCGTTGTTGCCAGGTACAGTGGTGCACGCCTCTAATCCCAGCAACCTGGGAGGCGGAGGCTAGGAATCATTTGAGTCCACGGGTATGAGACTACCCTGGGAAACATAGCAAGACCTAGCTTCAGAAAATAGCTGGGTGTGGTGGTACACAACCATAATCCAGCTACCTGGGAGGCTGAGGCTAGGGATCACTCGAGTTCACGGGTTTGGGACTACCACAGGCAACATAGGAGACCTAGACTCTAACAACAACAAAAACTCAGTAACTCAGTTGTCTTAAATCCTCATCCCCAGAGGCAACCAGGGGAAGATTGACTTATTTGACAACTCAAATAGACATTGTCTTAAAACTTTCAATAATACCATCTATCTTCCACTGGTTCACTTATCTTCCCTAAAAGGCATTTGTTCCCCATGTAAGTACCTTGCTTCCCCTCTTCTCTTTGTGCTTTCCCTATTAAATTGGTATAGAAGTACTCAAATACGAAGCATCTAATATGTAAAATTTTTTTCCTGCTTATCTGTTTTTAATTCACAGCCCCCAAGAACTAAATCTAAGAGAGTAGAAGAGAGATATCTTAATATAGATAGTTAAGAGAGAAATGGTCTGAATGGGGCTGGTGGGTGAAGAGGAAAAGTAGATGAGCTGGGAGAATCTTTTAAGAGCTGGTATATCATTGAGGTTAAGTGTTCATTAGTATAGAGTATATACTCTTTAGTATAGTGTGGGAGTCCTGAAAACAAGCCCCTGTGGATACCAAGAATGCCAAGAGACCCCAAGAGACAGCCTGACCAGGTATATATACTGGCTCCATTACTGTGTATTCTGGCTCCATTGCTGCTCCAATACTATATATGGACAAAGGCTGTGTGACCTTGGGTAAGTTACATAATACTTTCCCCATTTTCTTGACTTGTTGATGAGGCAGATATGAAGGATAGCCTTGATTATGCTGCTGTAATAACTAAATTTCTATGATTTAGTAAAGATATTTCTCAAAGCTGTAAGTCAAGGCTCCCCTGCATGGCTCCTGCACAGGTCTCAGAAATAACTGCCAGAACTTTTCAAACTTCCCTGCAAGGTGAAGTAAACCAAATATGATACCGTGTAAAACCAAGGAGTGCCAAGAGACTTCAAACTATTAAGAGGAAAAACTCACACAACTCATTCTAAGAGCTCATGTTGCTATAGTGCATCAAAACAAGGTAACTAAACTCTAGTATGAGCAAACATTTTTAACAGGGAGGAGTGAGGAAGAGAAAGAGTTCAAATAGCAGGGTCTGAAATCACCGGCCCCATTGTGGGTGAATGCCCCACCAAACTGGCCAGCCCAGAGTGGGGCAGCTCAGGCCTAAGAGCAGAACTTCCAGGAATCCAAGGCACCTGCAGGCAGAATGATTAGGCAGGGCCCAGTGGGTTGGGAGGAAAGAAGTGTAAAATGTCCTAGGTATACTAGACGCTGAATCTACCAGAGGGCCAAGATAATGGTTGCAATTGTCTCTGAAGAGCCTGCCTGCAAAAGGGCTAAAGCTCAAAGGTCAAAGCCCAGGAGCAGCCTGGTCACGAGTGTCCCCATTCCCCTAACACTGCTCCTTCCTCCATCCACCAGCCCCTTCATTCAGAAAGTCTGAGTCATTGCATGTGGAGAGGTGGTTAGATGCTGGAGACACCAGAAATACGGGCGACATAAAGTGCATAGTGTATCACTCACTGGCTGATATTGTCAAGCCCAGCATTCCTCCAACAGTATTATCTCAAAAACCAAAAAATAACAGCATTGCCTCAAGGGTGTAGATGAGTTACACAGTCATCTATACATTTATGATACTAAGAAAGCTTTCTGACATAAGAAAAGCATTATCTACCATGACTATATTAGGAAGTACAATCTACAGGGACTGCTGAGAGTTCAGTGAGACTGTTACAGGTGAACCCTGTATTTCTGACCTGCATTGTGGGGACCTTCCCTGCCACTGGCAGCATGGGGTCATGTGTTGGGTGGAAAGACAGAACCTGAAACTAATCCCCGTATATGAAGAGCAAGGAGAAACCAAAGGAAAAGGCAATCCACTGCTTATTGGTAGGTGCCAGTTTTACGACCAAGGAAATTATGTAGAGCCTTTGTCTTGAGTGACTGCAAGGCAAGGAAGTGTCTCACACTGCCTGCTCCCCCAAACATCTTACAGGTTTATATAATGCTTTAATTGGGCTTCGTCATGTCTACTATCCAGATGGTCTTAGTAACATTTTTCTCAAGAATATATGCTTAGGCAGCTTCTGGGAGTGGGGAAGGCAAGTAGACTAGCAGATCTGATGCGTCAACGAGGGGTACTTTCCCCAGCAAGGGGCGCTCTCCTCACCCAGCATTCCCTCAGAGGTGTGCCCACTGAGGAAGTGAGGTTTAAGTGGGGAGGTTGCCTTAGGAGGAAGAGCCAGGAAAAAGTCACCAGGTGGAATAAGTTGTCTGTTAAAAATGGAGCAAGGGTTGTGTTCCTCCTGGGGAGAGTGGAGAGACTGGCAGATGGGTGGCAGGGCATTGTGTCCTGGAGGCCTCCCCACTATCAGCCCCGTTTCCCCATGTACAAACAAACTTACCTTGTGAGCCTAGCATGGTGGTCTCAAGTGACTTGGTTCCCTGTGATCCCGGGGTAGCCCAGAGCAGCTGAGCCTGAACTCCACAGTGTTCTTTCCTCTGACTGCTCCAGTGCCCATGTCTAAGGCGTGGCTGCACCCCCCCCCAAAAAAAAAAAAGATGAAACTTCAGAAGACCATCCTCAGGGGATGCAATTATTTTTGGAACTAAAGAAGTGGTTAACCAGACAACAATAAACCATATCAGACCACTTCAGGGTTACCCAGCTTATCTCCCAGGACCTCCTGACTCAGGTCTCTTGTGTGCTCTCTGCTCTTTCATCTCATTCCTTGACTGTAGTCTTCCATCTGACACACATTCCCCCAACTGACACCCCTGAAGGCAGTCAAACAATAGCCAGCACACCTGGGGGGTATCATGTTTAAAAATAAGGAAACTGAGGCTGGGCATGGTGGCACCTAGGAAGCGGCAGCCTAGGAAGCTGCGGCCGGAACCAGGGATCGCGGTTTGAGTCCTGCTCGGGACAATGTAGTGAGGCCTGGTTTCAGAAAAATAGCTGGGCATTGTGGCACGTGCCTGTAATCCCAGCTACCTGGGAAACTGAGGCTGGGGATTGCTTGAGTCCGTGGTACCCCGGGCAACGTGAACCTGCAGGTCCACGGGCAAAAATGGTGAGACCTAGTCTCAAAAAAAAAATGAGGAAATGGAGAGGCTGGTCATCTGTCCAAAGATGGTGAGTAGTGGGTCTCCAGACTTAAGGGCCAAGCCTTCCCCTGACAGAGTGTGCAGTTTGTCCTGGAGGGTGGGAAGGGAGGTCCTGGTGGGCACAGGAAGCTGGGGGAGCATCTTACAGCCCCAAGAGGGGTAGAGCAGCAGATATCAGAAAGGGGTTGAGGATCATGGGGACAGGGTCTGGTTGTCTCTGGCATTCCCCCCTTCCACCTCTGCCTGCCCCTGTGGTCTCCTTCAGCTTCAGGACCTGTCAGAGACCTGAGTAGCTGCTCCCCACCCCTCCCCACCTGACTGCCTAATAAGATGTCATTGACACGGGTGGCACCAGGGGAAGCCCCTGTTATGTAGGCAGTCATGAGATGCTGACTCATAGCCGGCTACATCACCTGACTAGCCAGCAGCAGAAGAAGGGCCCTGCCAGGGGGTTCCCCGGGCCACAGCCTTGTTTACCTTTCTCCTGCCTTAGGCATCCTGGGAAGGCTGAGCTGGGGCTCCCCAGGGCTCTCCAGGCCTGCATTCTAGGGCATCGTTTTCTGCCACCCCCTTTTCCTCTGCGCTTTCCATCCTTCCCTGCCAATCCATCAACACCCAAATCGAGCCAAAGAGTGAGAAAAAAGCATTCTTGGTCAGCAACCTCTCCTTTTGCTCTCCGTTTGGAGCAGGCAAAGGAGCAATAAGGAGCAGGCCTTGAGGTGGTCTGGAAATATACAGTTCCCAGGACCACAATGCCTTCCTTGTGAACCCCCTCCCACAAAAATGGGGACCCTGAAGCTCTGGAAAGGGGTAGAAAGCTGGGCCTCTAGCCCAGGCTGCCTGGGGCTGAGTGACTTCCAGGTAGCAGGCTGCTGAGTCATGGACAGGGGCACTGCCTCTACTGGCCCTGTCCACACTGTCCTCTTTGTCCCCTGACACTGTCTACAGGGCAATGGGGAGGGGATCATTTTTACAGGCTCATAGCAAGGACAGAGCACGGTGCCTTAGAGGGGACATTCTTTACAGACCTGCTTTGGTCAGGGGTGCAAAACTTTGCCTACTCTAGAGTCCTCTGGGAAGGACCAGCTATACCTGCGGACTAATGCCTGCTGTGCTCCCACAGACAAAGCATTTTATTTTTTTACTGATTGCACATACTGAGATATATATATATATATATATATATATATATATATACATATATAACATATTGTCTACCCCGAGATTCCCCCATCACCTTGTCACCCATGAACCATCTTTATCTCTTGTGCCCTCCCCGATTTTACTCTCCTCCCCGTCTCTTGCTCTATGCTTCAGTTCTGTTGACAGTTTTAAATTTTTCTTGTCTGTTTGTTTGTTTCCCCTGTATCCCTCATATAAGTGAAACCATCCCATATTTCTCTTTTTCTTTCTGGCTTATTTCCGCTAACATGATTCCTTCTAGCTCCGGCTATGTTGCTACAAATGACATTAAGTTTGTCTTCTTTGATTGATGAATGATATTCTACTATGTAGATATACCACATATTTTTCAGCCATTTATCAGTTTGGGGCCATTTGGGTTGTTTCCATATCTTGGCAGTTTAAATAGTGCTGGAATAAACATTCATGTACATGTGTCTTTTTTAATTAATGTTTTTGTGTCCTTTGGGTAGATTCCCAGAAGTGGGGTTGCTGGGTCGAATGGTAGATCCATTTTCAGTAGCTTGAGGGTCCTCCACACAGCCTTCCATAGTGACTGGACCAGTTTGCACTCTCAGTAGCAGTGTAAGAGTATTCCTTTTTCTCCACATCCATGCTGACACTTGTTGTCCTTTTTTTTTTTTTTTTTTTTTTTTTTATATGGGCCATTCTTACTGGTGTAAGATGGTATCTCAGTGTGGTTTTGATTTGCACCTGAGCTAAATTCAACCAAGCTTGTGTGGCCTCTAGGTTTTACACACTCCTACCAAAGCCCACTCTGAAAAGATGTGCACAGCATGTATGACTATTGATTGGGTCAACATGGGAGGATTTGTAGAGTGACAGATCTTTCCCCCCATGGTACCCTTCCCGGGACTTTTAAACAGGTCACTTTTGTCACATAAAGCTATGTTTCTTGGTTCCTAACAGGAGGGCTATTGGTCTGACCCGCTGATTGCCAGTAAGAGCAACAAGCCTCAAACCTCACTGGCTTTGGTACCTCTTGGTGGATTGCACCTTGTGCTGAACATTTAGTGATCCAGGAAGGCCTGGGTGGGGGAGGGTTGGATTTCAGTGCTCTTCAGACACCTTGCAACCCTTCTCCCTGATTAAACTCTATAAACTAAACCCTATTAAAGTCCCCTATTAAGCTCCTCTGGTATTCAGGCCCGAGTTGGGGTTCTGTCCCGCAATCTAGTTAGGGGGTATCTTGTTAGATGTCAGAGTCGGTGGTTTGGGTGGATTGGCTGATGGCTTGGAATAAATAGGGGGTTGAAGAGAATGGCCAAGTCAAGACAGTGTCTTGTGAGTCAGCATGTTTTGGTTGGGGCGCCCAAGGAGTGCCTAAGAGCCTCGGGTCCCGCTGCTTTGCCCACTCCTTAGAAATCCCCCTTGCTGTGCTGAGTCACTGCCAGGCCTAGGCCCGGGAAGATCAGGGGCTGGGCCCGCTAGTTCCTTCCCCCAGGTGCAGAAGTGGGAGCCCAGGTCTAGATTGGCGTGTGGGGGTCGGCCTCTTGGGGTCCCCCAATGCGCCGAAGGCAATGGGAGACGGGTGGGCCTTGCCGGGAGAGCCAAAGGGTGCCGGGGCCCTGGCAGGGAGGCTCGCGCCTGGCAGCCCGGACGGGGCGGTGCGCGCAGGCCCCGCCCCCGGAAGCCGGGCGGGGCGGGGCCCGCCCGCGTTCCCTACAAAGGCGACGCGCCCGGCGCCGCCGCTGCCCTGTGGACTCCGGCCTGCGGACTCCGTTATGGCGTCGCTCACTGTGAAGGCCTACCTGCTGGGCAAGGAGGACGTGACTCGCGAGATCCGCCGGTTCAGCTTCTGCTTCAGCCCCGAGGCCGAGGCCGCGTCCGGTCCCCCGCCTTGCGAACGGCTGTTGAGCCGGGTGGCCGCCCTGTTCCCGGCGCTGCGGCCCGGCGGCTTCCAGGCGCACTACCGCGGTGAGGGGGCCGTGCTCTGGGGCGCGCGGGCTGTCCGGCAGTCGGTCCTGCCGGGTATCGGCCGGGCTCGAAGCTCGAGCTCGGCTCTGGCCGTTTACTGGTGGGCGGCAGTCTGCGTGGGGCCCCGGTTCGCCCTCGGAGTCCGGCCTGGTACCCAAAGGGGCTTCTGGGGCCTGGCGCGGTCTGGCGGGCGTCAGATGCTACCCCTCCCCCCGCCCGCCATGATGTAGCAGATCTCAGCGGGGCGGCCTGGGGCGCCCTTGTCGGCTAGCGGCGGGCACAGGGTGGGCAGGCCTCAGGTTACGTTTACATCTCGGCTGCTGCCGACTCTGGGCCAACTAGCACGCCTTGAAGGTTCATATAATGCCAAGGAGAACCTTGCCCTAGCGGCAAGCGTTGGAGGAAGGGACGACTGGTGAAGAGTGACGTGTGTAAACAAACATGGGGTGCGGGGCCTCCACTTTCATTGGGGAGGGGTGGTGGGGAACGGAGCAGGACCATCCCAGGCCAGATTGAGTGCTCGCGTTACCCTTACGCAGTGGACACATGGACATCCCCGGAACGTTTTTCAGAAGTGCTGCAGAGGAGACCGGGGATCCCGCTGCCTCTTGCTGCACTGGTCTTGAGCGGTGGCTGCTAGGGGTGGGGCTGGGAGGGCGTTTGTGGCTGGAGGGAAGTGGTGAGCGAAGCCCGGCCCCCTGGGCGGTCCTGGACCTCCCTTAGGACTCCTGCCAGATCCTGTTTGTTTTTGTTTCTTTTATGATAAGGTTATTGAGTCATAATTCACACACCGTACAACTCACTCATTTAAAATGTATGATTTTTAGCATATTTGTGCAACCATCTTCACAATCTTAGAACTTTTCCTACTGTATTGAGAAACTACCCTTTAGCTCTCCATCTTCCCATTCCTAGGGAACTATGATCTTTCTCTTTGCATTTCCATATTCTGGATATTTTAAGTATTTTAAGTTGACTCTTCAGTGTTTACCAATGCTGTGTGATTGTGTCATGGTGTCATTCCTTTTTGTGGTTGAATATTTTGTGACATATTATGTGTCCATATTATGGACACACCATATTTTGTTTAAGTCATTAGTTGACAGAAGTTTGAGTTGTTTCTACCTTTTCACACTGTTCTTACACTAGATGTTGCATCTGGTGACCCACAGGCTGGCTTAACCTGATGTGTGTGTGGTGGTGCTTTAAGGCTATGTGAGCCAACATCTAAAAACAAAACTTTAGCTTTGTTTGGGAAGGAACGGTCAGGTCTGCTGACCCAGTTAACTCAATTGTAAGAGACTTGAGGCCTTGGAAGAAGGGCTGTGTTCTCTAGGTCAGACTTAGATGGGGATTTCTTTTTGTTTTAGAGACTAGGTCTCTCTATGTTGCCTGGGGTTGTCTCAAACCCATGGACTCAAATGATTCCTAGCCTCAGCCTCCCATGTAGCTGGTATTACAGGCAGGTGCCACTGCACCCGCCTCACAGGTGGGGATTTCTGAAGATAAGGCTGACCTGGTTGAATTTGGACCAAAGTGGCACCTTTCTGGAGTAATTGGCCCAGAAGCTGCATGGTTGGCAGCCATCTGTTACCCGACGCTACCTCTGTGCACATGTGCTGTGCCTTCTGTGGCAGCCAGGACCCAGGCTGAGTTCTTATAGGCATTGTCCCTGCATGGGCCTTCTCGCCTTAGTCTCACTTCCCTGGACTCAGACAAGGGGGTTCCAGTTGTTGCCTTGCAAATGCACCTTTAGCACTGGCCTCTGCCCTGTATAGTAGCTTATCTCTCTCTGAGAAGCCCTGGATGCTCATGTGCAATTTCCTTTATAAAATCCAGATGAGGATGGGGACTTGGTTGCCTTTTCCAGTGATGAGGAGCTGACGATGGCAATGTCCTATGTGAAGGATGACATCTTCCGGATCTATATTAAAGGTAAGGAAGGACTTGCAGTGCTAAGAATGCTTGATGCTATACAGATTTCCACAAAGAAGGGATGAAGCACTCATGAGCTACTTAAGATGGGCATAGTCACTACTGTGCTTGACTTGAGAAATAAATTCATGTCCACCACAGGGCTTGGGGTCAGAGGGTCTTGGGGCTCGCTCTTTGTTTTGCCTAGACCAAGTCAGTGAAGCTGAGGGCAGCTTGGCGGTGCTGTGGGATTTATACTGGTGAGGTGCAAGGTCAAAGGTGCACTGGCATAGCTCCCTCCTGCATCTCTCCTGTCTGGGCTACCTGTGCCTGGGTGGCAGGCACAGGCATTGGGAACCTCCTAGCAGGTTTTCAGGTCACTTGAGTATTGTCATTTGAGCAACTGAATTCTTCATGGGCGCCACATCTAGAGAACAGGGTAGGTGACTTGTTCTGATAGCCCTGATGTGGGAACGAGCAATCACTTCAGGGGCCTCTACCTCATGGTTCTCTGCTCTTCCTGCAGAGAAGAAGGAGTGCCGGCGGGACCACCGACCCCCATGTATTCAGGAGACACCCCGCAACATGGTGCATCCCAACGTGATCTGTGATGGTTGCAATGGGCCAGTGGTGGGGACACGCTACAAGTGTAAGATCTGCCCAGACTATGACCTGTGTGCTGTGTGTGAGGGAAAAGGCATGCACAGAGAACACAGCAAGCTTGCTTTCCCCAGTGCCTTTGGGCACCTCTCTGAGGTGAGTGGGTCCTTCCTGTAATCTCCAGGCTAGGGTAGATGTTGGGTGGCAGGAGCCCCTGACCTAGCACTGCCTGCCTGGCCCCTCTGCTTGTCATCAGGGCTTCTCTCACAGCCGTTGGCTTCGGAAGCTGAAACATGGGCACTTCGGATGGCCTGGATGGGAGATGGGCCCACCAGGGAATTGGAGCCCACGGCCCCCTCGAGCAGGAGATGCCTGTGCCAGCCCCACAGCAGATTCAGGTGAGGCTGAGCCGCTGGGCTTCTTAAGGGCAAGGTGGAAGGGCCGCAGAACTGGAGGACTGGGTCTGTACCTCAATACTGGCGTTCACCCTGCCTTTGTGTGTCGTGACTTTCTGCTGTTCCTGTACTTCACAGCCATTCATGTCATCCTCAGAACTGCCAGGGTGGGAGTAGTGGTGATGGTAATAATCTCCACTTCACAAATGAGAGCACATGTGCCTGATGGCTTCACCTGCAGTAAAACCTAGACCTAGTCCTTTTCCTGACTGACTGTGCTGCTCTTCTGAGGTGGCCTCACAGCCAGAGGCACTTGTATTTTTGTGACATACTTTTCTCTTGTGTGTTAGCTCTCAAGGTCAAAGCCAAGTTTGTACAAACTATAAACACAGTTATAAAGTTAGAAATTTACAAAGTTAAAAACTTACATCCAACTTACAGTCTAGATTTTTGGATTCTGGTTTTATTCTGGCTTTATTAATCTTACTCTGTCCTTTGATTCATCTTATCGATTGAGGAAAAGGTGGAACTATCTGTTGGCTTTTGAGTAATAACATCAGGGATGTGGTGAATATTTTATGCTGTGTGTGCTGAACTCCCCAGGGGTTCTTGAGCACCAGGGCTCACAGACAAAGGTGGGGCGGGGGAAGGGGGGTTCTGGAAGATATACAGATAGAGGGCATGCCCCACAGTGGGAACAAGATACTATTGGGCTATGAGTTTTAGTCTGTCAAGAATACCTGGGGTAAAGATCATAGAACTTTGACAGGGGTCAGTCATTGAGAAATGTGTTTTGGATTAAATATATCTTTATTTCTGTTTTTAAAATTGAAGCTTCTGGTCCATCAGAGGATCCCAGTGTGAATTTCCTCAAGAATGTAGGGGAGAGTGTGGCAGCTGCCCTCAGCCCTCTGGGTAAGTGGCTGCCTTGCTTGTTCTTTGAGATGAGTGGTGCATCTGGTAGTGCCATGTGGTGGATACTAGAGAGGGCTGGTAACTGATGTAACCTGAGACTGTAAGAATTTGTTGCCTCAGTTCAGCCATTGCCTGGTGCAGTACCACAGGCTACTCAGAGTTCAGTTATCTGATACATTAAGCTTTCCAAATGGATTGAAGTGGAATCTGCCAGTACTTGTTAGGATGATCTCAGTAGGGAGGTTACTGTGCTCACTGGAAGGTCTGGCCTCCCAATTTCTGTCTCTCGTTTGGGAAAAGAACAGTCTGCATTTTCCCTGATGTGAGCCCTGGGTTTATTCAAGGTCTTGGGTGAGTAGTAATTGAAATGTCATCTCTCTTTGCTACTGTCCCTCCCCACCCCCCTCCCCCTGGGGAGAGATAACCTTTTCAAGTGTTTCTGAGAAGGAAGCAATGGAGAAGATGTTCTGTGCGATGCCTCAGGTTTAGTGGCGGTATCTCGGTGTGAGTACTCCTACACGAAGGGAGTGCACTCCTACAGGGCTATGACCCGGTATCATGCGTGAGGCTTTAGAAAGTATGTGGGTGCTGTAGGACTAGACCTCATGGCATTTAGGATAAGCCGATGCAAATGACTTCTGATTCAAGATTACATGGAGCAGTGGTCAGACTAGAGTCATTTTTGTGACTGCTGTGGCAGGAAATGTCTACAAGCCTACCAGTCCAATATCTGAAAGACTGCTGACAGAGAGGGGTTTAAACCCTGCCTGCCTTCTACCCTGTGCTCTACAGCACATGATTGTCATTCTCTCTAGCCTGAGGCCGTTTTTGATTATACTTGTTATGATCAAGATACAGCTATGAAGCTGCAGTGATTTTTGGACTTTGCTGCTGCATCAAATAACTCAGACCACATATGGTTTCTATGCTGGTGTGAATGGCCCTGAAGAGAATGAGAACAGAGAATTGATGTTGTTACTACTTTCTAAGGAGGATAAAATGGGGGAGCCGTTTTCAGATCAGAATAGGGAGATTGAGGTAACAGTAACCCGAAACCCTATCTTCCACTCATATCAGTCACATAAGGAAGGTTTGAGAGAGCCAGTAGAATGCTACGATGGGCATTTCATCAAACAGGCTGCTACTTAGGAGCCATAGAAGCTTGTTCTTGGAACATAGTAAATGAACAGCCATTCCCAATCCCGGCTGAACATCAAAATCCACCAACACAGGGCTTTTTTGGTATAGGTTTTGGTGTATGGCAACTTGATTAGAATTTAAAGTCCTTTAATAAAAGAAGGAGACAATTTAGGACATCAGTTGTCAGGTGTAGGTCTAGGTTAGGGATTTTGAAGCTGCAGACTCCCGGCCCTGCTGTCTTGGTTCTGGTAAGTGGGTCTGGGTGGGGCCTGGGAGCTGTGTTTTGGATCCTCTGATGACCCGGGGTCACGCTTGATGGCTCAGGACCTGACTTTCTCTCTCAGGATGCATGGGAATAATTTTTGGAAGTGCTCCTCCAAGACTCAGAGGTCTTGGGGATAAGGGTAAAGGCATTTCAGAGCTTTCAAAGTAGACAGAGTTGCTCTGCTATCAGGGAGGAATCTGGATCACTTCCCAATAGGGAAAGTTTCAGTAAACTACACCACTGAGTAGTTTCACTTGAGGAGAGCCATTCAAGGAATTGGTGACTGTTGATTAAACTATTGTTGGAGTCGTGGGTATTTTCTTTCCTTTTCCTTAATGAGGAACTTAATACCTAGTATGACTCACTCTGTTAACTGCTCAGAAAGGACTGTTCCCAAAGTAGGACCTCAAAGGGAAGGAGTCAGTGCCAGCCTTCTGGAGGTAGTCTCTGTGGTATTAATGAGTAACTTTTAATGTGAAGGTGAAAAAAAAGCCCTGTTTGGAGCTGTGAGAACCAGCTAAGTGGGTACACCACTGAGTCCTAGGACTGTGCCTGGCTTGGGTCATAGCTTTCATAGGATGTAGCAGCAGGGCCTTTCACATCAAGTGTCTTATTAAAAAAAAAAAAAAACCTCACACAGGCTTTGGGAGCAGCAGGGCATCAACTACTGTAAATACAGCTGATAGAAGTTCTGGTAAATTTTTTTTAAGTCTATGCTCCTCAAACTCTGCTAAAGTAATAATAAACGTATTTTTAAAAAGTATAAAGCAACATGGACAAAGGAAAAAGTAACAAAAGACAATATGAAACGATATCATCAAACTTAACCAGTAGAGCAGAGGCATGGGAAACTTAGTGCCTACACAGGGATATTGCTGAGACAGAAGAACAAGGGAACAAAGAGTGGACTGAAGACCCCTATTAAAGATGATGTAGAGGCCGGGCACGGTGGCTCGTGCCTGTAAGCTTCAGCCTATGAAGTGGCCGGGGCTAGGGATCACGGTTCGAGTCCCAGCTGGGGCCCCGTAGCGAGACCTAGTTCCAAAAAAATGTCTGGGCATGGTGGCGCGCGCCTGTAATCCCAGCTACCTGGGAAGCTGAGGCCGGGGATCGCTTGAGTCTGTGGTACCCTGGGCAACGAGAGCCTGTGGTTCTACGGGCAAAAATAGCGAGACCTAGTCTCCAAAAATAAATAAATAAATAAAGATGATGTAGAAACTTCAGGGACCCATCTAACCAGTTAGGGCCCTTGCCAACCCTTGCAAGTGTCAGCCTTAGGGACAGTAGGACATGGGGCAGGGTGAGGCATCAAGGATGAGCTGTGGCTCCAGCAGGAGCTGGGGAGCAGCTGCCTATGGAGAGACTGAAAGTTCTGGAGAGAGATCCTGTGACCCCATGACCTGGGTGCCCTCGACCCCGCTGGACATACTGTTGTCCTACAGGGGGAAGCTAATCACCCTGATTTCATGGGGAGCACTTCTTATTGGCCTTTACTGGGGGAAATCTCTACACGTGGGAAAGAACTTTGGGGAAAGACTAATAGGGAAAAGTATGTGGAAAATCCTGAGTAAGATACAAGAGTATTTGTAGCCACGAAAAAAAAATAGGATACCATATAGTGATAACAAATGGAACAGAATAAGAACATTCTTGGAAACTATAAATAGTAGGGGAAAGAACTTCAAAAAATTTTAAGATCATCTGAAGAAAATATCCCAAAATCAAAAGGCAGAAGGGAAGAGAATATTTAAGGTTTAATCCTCAAGGCCTGATACAGGAATGAGTAGGAATTCCAGAACAATTTTTTTTCTTTTAAGACTAGGTCTCACACTAGCTGGGTGTGGTGATGCATGCCTGTAATCCCAGCTACCTGGGAAGCTGAGGCTGGGGATTGCTTGAGTCTGTGGTACCCCAGGCAATGAGAGCTGTAGGTCTCGCTTTGTTGCCTGGGGTACCGTGGACTCAAGCGATCCCCAGTCTCAGCCTCCCAGGTAGCTGGGATTACAGGCGCCCACCATGGCATCCGGCTACTTTTTCGAGACCAGGTCTCACTATGTTGCTCGGGGT
This sequence comes from Uropsilus gracilis, assembly GCA_004024945.1. NCBI lineage: Eukaryota > Metazoa > Chordata > Mammalia > Eulipotyphla > Talpidae > Uropsilus > Uropsilus gracilis. The sequence goes on from PVHY01008118.1 coordinate 39,542, forward strand.
AGTCTTGAACCCACCGCGAACTCAAGCGATCCCAAGACTCTTGCCTCTCAGCTCTTGGACAATAGACACACATCACCACGCCCGGCAGAACAATTTTCTGAGAACAGAAAATTAAAGAGAGGAAATCAACAAAGAATAAACGACAACCCTTTGACACTGGAAGGACACAAACCTCTAGGATAAAGGGAACCTCATCTGCCTTGTACAGTGAAAAAGACCACACACCAGAGTTCTTGTTACGTGTCAGAACCTGTGGGAGAAAGAAGAGAGACCCCTAAAGCTCCCCAGGTTACTGTAAAGGTTTGGGGTTACAGGGAGCATAGCCCTGGAAGATAAACACAGTGGAACAAGCAGTGGTTTTAAAAGTTGGGAGTTAAAATGGTCCTCCAGCCTAGAATTCTGGGTAGGCAATCTTCATGACAAACCTTTTGAACTGCTTGTCTATATAATGGGTATGTAGTCCTTTTATAAATTAATCAGAAAAAGTGTGGGCAACTGTGCCTTCTCTCCCTCCCCATGCCCATGCCCAGAGTGAGAGGCTAGAGATAAGATACCAGGCCTGTTTTTCCAGCCTCCCGGGCCTCACACAAATTTGCCTACAGGGAATCATAGCTTTTAAATAGGTTTTCCATTTCACTGGACCCTGAAGCATGAGTGTGATGTGTTGCATGACACACCTTCAGTGCCATGGCAGGGACATTTTGGCCATGTGTGCTATTTGGCTTGCACCCCTACTCTAGGGCCCAGTCCTGCCTGCTACACAGCTGCTGCCTTGTGTGGTCAGGAAAAACAAGGTCTGAACTGCCCTGGGATGTTATCTATGGGTTTATGTTAGCTAAGGATTTTTTATTAAGTATGAGAGACAGGCCCAGTAAGGTGGACATGTGGGTGATTTTTCTAGAAACCAAGATGATAATGGGGCCAGGATACTAGGACTTCAGCACAAAGATGACCATCAATTTGCCGCCTTCTGGCAGTTGGGTTGGCATCCTGGCTGTGTGACTTTGGTGCTATAGTGACCCTCACTGGCTGCGCCTTCATAACCAGTACCCTCATCACCACTGCCCTGGCTTGGCATACACGAGTGGGAATGGGACATGGACGAGATTTGTGAGGCCACAGTTACCCACTCACTGGTTTGACCCTCAGGTAAGGCTCTGAAGGACTTAAAGGTTTTTGTTTTCTCCTTGGGCTATAGGCATTGAAGTTGATATTGATGTGGAACATGGGGGAAAAAGAAGCCGCTTGACATCCATCTCCCCAAGCAGCTCCAGTACTGAGGAGAAGTGCACCTCACAACCAAGCAGCTGCTCTTCAGACCCTAACAAATCGGATGGGGATGTGGAGGGTGTGGCACAGTCTCTCACAGAACAAATGAAGAAGATAGCCCTGGAGTCAGGGGTTCAGTCTGAGGCAAGCGTTCTCCGAACAACCCAGCCACAACTCTTCCCCAGCTCTTCCATAGCTGGGAGACCCCATTTTTGTCAAAGTTACAAAATTCTATGACCTTTGCTTCTAGTTTTGGGTTTTTTTTTAAGAGACTAGGTTGCTATGTTGCCCAGGGCTGTCTCGAACCCATGGACTCAAGTGATTCCTAGCCTCAGCCTCCCAGTGGCTTGGATTATTGGCACATGCCACCGCACCTGGCTTACTTCTAGAACTTTTAAAGAAAACGATGCCCATAGTTCCTTCAGTCCTCCATAGCTGACTCTCCTCGGAACTGAGGCAGTGGTCATATGTTGCTAACATGGTCATGGGGCTTCTATTCTAGGAACAGATGGAGTCTGATAACTGCTCAGGAGGAGATGACGACTGGACTCATTTGTCTTCAAAAGAAGTGGACCCTTCTACAGGCGAACTCCAGTCTCTGCAGATGCCTGAATCTGAAGGGCCGAGTTCTCTGGATCCTTCCCAGGAAGGACCCACAGGCCTAAAGGAGGCTGCGTTGTATCCACACCTTCCACCAGGCAAGTGATTACAAGCAGTTTTTTCTGTTCACTTTGTTTCTTCAGAGCAGCTTACCTGCTTCCAGACATAAAAAGATGTCATGATTTCTACTACCGGGCCTGTCTACTGACATGAGAGAAAATTAGGTGTTTTATCTTCTTGTGGCTATACTGAGCAATAATAAACGCAACTGATTTGAGTAATTGCTAAAACTTAACATCCGGATACATACTAATCAAGCAGATGTGACGCAATGGCAGGACTTTGGCGCGTCCATGTGCAACTTAGGATAGACTCGTAGCCCATCTTCACTTTCCTCTCGGGGTGCTAACCTTAAATCGGGAGTCTTGGTCAAGGTCCACGTACGAGCCAGACAGGACACGGTGTGTAAAGGGGGCAGGGTGGGGACCAGCAGTCCACAGAGGACAGAGTCAGTCAGCCGCACCTACTTTTAGCTCTTGCCTGCACGTGATGACATTCTAAACAATAATTAGTGAAAGCCCATTAGTGGGCCAACTGTGGCTTCTGGGCTGCCAGTGTATCATGTCTGCCTTTGCACAGGGATTGGCAAACTATGACCTATGGGCTGAGAATGAATTCTTTCTTTTTGTAATGACTGGGGAAAAGCCAAGATGTGAACAATTAAATGAAGTCAGTTTTCAATGTCCATGAGTCAGTGTCTCCTGGCACGCAGCCGTACTGACTTGTGCACATACCATGTGGCTGCTTTTGTGCTGTGAAGGTCGTGTTGAGTTATGCAGAGACCAGGTAATCTGCGAAGCAGCTTGAAATCTGTCCTCTTAGGAAAAAAGAATGCTGGCCCTGACCTTGGCGGGTTAGGGGACCCTGTGAAGGGCTGGGCTGGGCCTAGCGGGCACTGGGTGCTTGCTGGCGGGGTAGGGTATGGTTCTTTAGGGGGCGTAGGGGGCTCAGTGATTCTCCCTAATGGCTGTCATTGTTTTCTCTTGCAGAAGCTGACCCCCGGCTGATCGAGTCCCTCTCTCAGATGCTGTCCATGGGCTTCTCTGATGAAGGCGGGTGGCTCACGAGGCTCCTGCAGACCAAGAATTACGACATTGGGGCTGCTCTGGACACCATCCAGTATTCGAAGCACTCGTTGCCATTGTGATAGTTTCTGTCCACCTGTCCTGTGTCCCCTGTGTTGTGCTAGTGTAGAAACCCAGGGCCTCTTTAAGGGTCTGTTTCTCTGCATTCTTCCAGGATCTGGGGGGCGGGGATGCATGAAACCATTTAGGGCACCAGAGTAAGTGACGTAAGGAGGGAGCTTACAGCCTGTATGTTTTGATGTCAGAGACACATTGACTAGTTTCCCTTGGGAGCTCTGGCTCCACACTGCCAGGCACCTAAGGGTTCCAGGTTTCCTCAAGGCAGTGGGACTCTGCTAAGAGGACACTGACACAATGTTGCACCTTGTCTTTGCTCTTCCTGTGGCTATGCCCGCAGTGCACAGTGCAGCTTGCCTCATGGCCTTTGGCTTTCTCAGAGGTAACCAACGGTAGACCTGGACTGCCATGAAGCCGGCCTTCTGCTAGCTGAGAGGCCCCCCGTTAGCTAGCGCACTGCCAGTTGCCTCTGCCAAGTGTGTTTTGAAAGTAAGAAAATCCCTTTGTAGTCATTCTGTTACCATATTTGTAAGCAATCTGTAATTAAATGGTATAAGCACTTTAATCAAAGGTGTTATAACTAGAGATTATTTGTCAGTTTTAGTAGTTAACTGTCCTCAGTCCTGTTTCTGAGCAACTTGGGGAGGTGCGTTTCCAGTGACAGGTGTATGGTGGACAGGGGCTTACATAACAAATGTTTATTAATGTATTGGCATTATAACAAATAGGTCTAAGTTCACACAGTACTTCAGTCTCACTTCACATATCGTCATCAAAGTTCTCATCAGTCTTAAAGAGGTCACACAGTTGCACAGGCGGGCACTCCTGTCGCCCTCCGATCAAGGGTCTACGCTCAGCCCAATGATCTCTGCCCTGGGTCTGCTCTGGCATCTTCCCACAAACCCTCTTAGACATGTGGGTCTGTAGGGGCATGATTGCGCTGGGGGAGCCTCTGAGGTACTCCTTGAGGGTTTGGGGTCTGGGTGTCCCTTGTTCAGCCGGCCTGAGTTCTCGCTGGGGTATTGGGGGCTCTGTGTCCACAGATGAATGGTTTTCAGATGACAGAAGAAATGGTTTCCACTTCGATGTGGCCCTGACCTGGAGGGCAGGATGTGGTGGTTGTCCCCTGGGACCCCTGTCCTCACAACTGCTTCCGTTTTGAATCTCTGCCTGGACAGCCTGGTTCTGCAATGGAAATGAGAGTAGCAGTTCCTGTCAGGTGTTCTGAAGGAGTGCCTGTGGCCGGGCAGGACTGAGGGGAGGAGGGGACAGTCCCTGTGCCTGTGCCTACGCCTATACTACAGTTTGCCTCTCAACCTCAGGTTCTGATAATGCTGAGCGCAACTTAGCAGCACTCAGTGCTGGCAGGTCATAGGTGGGTTTTGATTTTAAGGTTTACAGCAAAGCAAAGTGAACAGATGTCCTCTACCTCACCCCAAATCCTCCACTAAATTTTATGACCAGGCTTTCCGAAACAGGAAGATAGTCTCACATAATCAGGCAATCTTTTCTGATTCCTCAGAATCAGGAAATGGGGGTGCCTTAGAAGAGGTGTGAGCAGGAAGGGTCCTAGAAACCATCTGGGAAGGAATAGACCTCATCCTGCCTGCTGCTCACTGCCAGTCAGACAGGAAAGGCCTCCAGAACTGGTGAAGGTAAAGTGGAAGAGGCTGTATCTCCACTCCACCCCCCCAGCTTGACTTTATGTCCACCTCAGAAACCACTGAAAATTCGATTTCTCCACCTACAATGGAATTTGAAAGCCAAGACAGGTGGCACCCTGCATCACCATCCCAGGCACCACCCCCAGCTCTGCTGCTGGCTTGCTGTGACTGCACTGGCTTTTGCCAGCCTCAGTCCCTCACCTTCTAGACAACCAGTCAGTGAGCACTAGATGGCCACTATGTTCAAGTGTCGAGCCCAGGACTGGCACAGGGTCAAATCATTAACTTGTCAAAATCTGGAGTTACCGCACCAGTCTGACTTCTGCTCAGAGGTCTGAGGCTGGCCTCCAGTGGAGGAGGCTGTGTAGAGCAAGGACTGTATTCTGCAGCCTTGAAAGTTAAGTGGGAACAGCAAGGTTTGAAGCATCAAGAACTAGCCGGGCACGGTGGCTCGTGCTTGTAAGCTTCAGCCTATGAAGCAGCCGGGGCTAGGGATCGCGGTTTGAGTCCCGCCTGGGGCCCGTAGTGAGACCTAGTTCCAAAAAAATAGCTGGGCGTGGTGGCGCGCACCTGTCATCCCAGCTACCTGGGAAACTGAGGCTGGGGATTACTGGAGTCTGTGATACCCCGGGCAACGAGAGCCTGCGGTTCCACGGGCAAAAATAGTGAGACCTAGTCTCAAAAGAAAAAAAAAAGAACTGACATGACCCAGCAAGTGGAGGTGTGGAGGAGAACACTACTCAGAAAGCCAGGCATCCAGACCAGCTAGACAGATCCTCCACCTCGTGTGGAACAAGATCTGTCCCGACTGGAAAACCTGGTCAACTCTTAACTCCCCTCAAGTCATCATGAGACCTGCTGACCAAGAGTTAACATCCCTGATGGGAGGAGCATGGCAGGGAAAAAGGGTACAGGTCAGAGCAAGACATAGGTGGGAAGTTGGGCTTTTGGGGTGAGGGGGGGTCTAAGTCATACTTCAATTGTTGCCAAAACAATACAAAAAAATTATGTGTTCAGTGGTCACTGGGACCAGTAGAGAAACTATCCTCAGTCACTGACCTGTTGGACATCCCTGGTGGCCTCAGAGTTGCCCGACTCCTGGATATCAGGGCTGCATGGAGGCTGGGCTGTGCTCTGGCTCCATTTCCTAGTAAGTGTAAGTGCTGTCAGCATGCAGTCCCACACCATGGCAGGCCTGATCCTGACTTGGTCACACAGGCGTAATGTTGTCATCCCCAACTTCCCAGGTTGGTGCTTGGGTTCTGTCTCACCAGCAATATTAGGATACCCAATGTCATCCAAAGCAGTCCATTTCTCCACTGCCTAGCTTATTGCTAGAAAGATCTATTTTGAATATGAATCTACCTTCCTCCTGTACAGCACCCCCTCTGTAAAGGATACCCTAGATCTAGATAAGTTGGTCTTTCACAAAACTCACTGAAATACAAAGTCTGGCGAAGAAACCTAAGATAAGGTTACCTGCTCTTAGCTAAAAACTGTTGACTGTTGGTTACTCTGGGCATGTTACTTTGTCAACCCTGCCACTAAAAAATTCAATGAGGTCGGTGCAGCCTCAGTGAGCTGTAAAAGGAACCCTGCTGGTGGTTCCACCTGGTCCTCCCCTCTACACTAGCAGCTCCCGGCCTCCTGCCAGTGCGGCACAGGGCCAGGTCTGGCTTAGTGACTCATTTGGTACCTTTTTCTAGGCAGGTCTTTATTGAAGGAAGGGCCTGGGCGCTTGGTCTCAGATGAGGACTGTTTGTTGAAACACATTGCTCCTTTCGGTTCCCCTTCTTTGGTGTCCCTTTCCAGATACTTCAGCCAGCGGTTCTCTGAGGGCTGGCGTTTCTCCTACAGGATAAGAAATTGAGGTAATTTTCAGATTTGGAAAGCAGGCACTGTCACTGAAAACCCCCAGGCTGTCTGAAATGCCAGGGCCTCTGGGACCATGTCTCCCTACTATCATGAAAGGCATCTGGCTGAAAAGCAGTGGGGAGATGGGTATCAGGAGAGCCAATGGGAACAGTGGACACTGGCACTGACTGTGGGAAAGCTGCAGAGACCACTTATCCAGAACTTTGCAAATGTCCACACCCTGACCCAGTGGCTCCAAAGGAAGAGTAAGAGATGACCACTGAGGTGTTACCAGTTATAGTAAGTAAGTAAGTTACAGTATAGTAAGTTATAGTAAGTAAATATATATATAGTATATATTTATAGCAGTAAAAGATTGGAAAAAACCTATATGCTCAGTAACAAGGGAATATATATATTGGTAGATCCACTGTATTATGTAGATACTTTTAATAATTGAAAACTAGATAGCAGGAAGAATAACAGAGGTAAAAACCTCAGGATGCAGACACATATTTCCTATAATAAGGAGAATGTAAAATGAAGGTTGTAAGTAGACAAGCAAAACCACAGACTCAAATATGTAAGGAGAGCTGCTGTGTCACATACTCTGGAGTACTCCCTGCAGTTGTACTACAAAGGAGGGACAAGCGGAGGGACAGCGCCTGTGCACTCAATTGTGGCTCTGCTCCACAGAACAGGGGGCCTCCATCTACACTCCCACCCCCTCTGGCCCTGGCAGGACAGTGTTCCAAGTACCTTCATCTGCAAGTTCCAGCATCCTGGATGTATCAGTGGTAACACCTAGCACTCCAGCTCTTACACATCTGCCCACTCAACCAGGCCAACTTTGCCAGGCACCAGGGACAGAGCCACCAGATGTAAGCCCACTATCAGAAGTTCAGTCTTAAGAAAGGGAAAGTGCTTTAATGTAGCATTCTTCCTCTACTAGCCTGTACACAGGAGAAGCACAAGGAGTGAAGTTCAGGCTCAGTTCAGAGGTGCTCTCCAAGCAGCAGTTGGAGGAAAAAGCTCTTTTCAGAGAGTATCATAATCATTTGTACACTGGCTGTCTCCACCCTCACGAAAAGGTCAGGTTTATTCACTTTGTGTTTCTCATAGCTGGCATGTACATGTGGCACTTGCATGAATAGTGAGCCCCATTAATTCAATTCACTTACTATAAATCAGCCCCATCTGGTGGCAACAAAAAACAAAACAAAACAAAACAATAGAGCTATCTGAAGGTGAACATACAAAATATGTACCCATCATTAAGGTGTTAAACCAGATGCCTGTCCTCTGGAGGCATCAATAAGCCTTTGGTGAACAATTAATGAGGGAATATATGGAGCTCTTATCCACAGTTGGGGCTCAGGGGCTGGGCCAAGATGAGTGCTGTGGGCTTACCTGCAGAATTGCATGCTCAGCCTGCTCAGGCCCTGCATTTCCTTCTCCATCAGCATTTACCGGCTCCTCCAGAGACCTTGGGGAAAGACTGCACATATGCCTTTGTGAAATGACCAGGGACATGGGAACAGGACAATGGATATCAAAGACTGCCCAGGAGTGTGTGTGTGGTGGGGCAGCACAGTGGGGAAGTTTCCCCCATAACTTATCTATGATTTGGATGTTTAGAAGCCCTGGCAGAGGGCTCATTTGTTCCTCAGATCTAAGATGGTAAATTCTCCATCAATAGGAAGTGAAAAAGGGCCAAAGCAATAGACTCTTAATCTAGAGACGAGAGCTTGCATTCTAGTTTTGCCAGTGACTAGCTGGCACTGTGACAATGTAACTTTGTTACAAGACTGTATCCCCAATTTCCTCATTTAAAAAAGGGGGTACTACTGGGAAGATCATGAGATGGATGCAGGTGCCATTAGGTCAGCACTCTTGCCATTAGGTCAGGACTCTTGAAGCGGAGTCCCCCTCACTGCAGTGGGGACATCTCCACCACACAGTCATAGGAAAGTGCCTCAGGAACAAGAGTGAGCTTGGCGTATCACAGTGACTTCACTCAGGCTCCAAGAACAGCAGGGTAGGGAGCTGAATAGTCTGAAGCCTGGAGTGAGGCTGGATGGCTCACATTTTCTGGGGTACCGCAATCCCCAGCCTCAGCTTCCCAGGTAGCTAGGATTACAGGCATGTGCCACACGCCCAGCTATTTTTTGGGACTAGGTCTCGCTATTTTGCCCTGAGCGGGACTCAAACCATGATCCCTAGCCCCAGTCGCTTCATATATAGGCTGAAGCTTACAGGCACGCATCACTGTGCCCGGCTCCTCCAACCTTTTCTTAGCAAAATTATTTTGGTAATCTAGTGCCTTTATATCGCTATAAAATTATAAAATCAGTTTGTCAAGTTCTAAAAAAAAAATCCTGCTAGGTTTGATTGGGATCAGGTTGACACTATAGACATCTTTGAATGAATACTGAATTTATTAATATTAACAATATTGAATCTTAGACATGCTCTATACATATATTCATGAGTTTAAATCTCTGCTAATTTCAGTAAAGTTTTGCAGTTTTTACTGAACAGATATTGCACATTTTTATTATATATGTCCTCCAGTATTCCAATTTGTGTTGCTATTATAAATAGTAATTGAGTCTTAAAATCATATTTTAAATGGTCACTGCATTTATACAGAAATTTAATTTCCTATGTTGACCTCCTTGTGATATTAATAGATTAACTTACTAGCTCTAGTAGGTTTTGTGTAGTAGGATTTCCTACACAGTCATGTTGCTTACAAATTAAAACAATGGTTTTATCTAATTTGGGATTTGTTGTGAATTGCTCTTTCCTCTGTAAATGTTGCCTTTGCTCCACTTCATTCTCCCTTGATGGAACTCTTACTTGTAGCCTCCATGTCCCTCAACTCATATTTTCTACCATTTCATCTTTCTGGTTTGTACTATGGTAATTTCTTCAGATGTATCTTCTACTTCACTAATTCTCTCCTCAGTTGTACTTAATCTATTTAAACGTAATCAGTTTTTTTTTTCGAGACTAGGTCTAGATATGTTGCCAGGGGTAGTCCCGATCCCACAGACTCAAGCAATTCCTGGACTCTTGCTTCTCAGTGCTTGAACTGTGGCATGCACCACAACACCTGGCTTGTTTAAACTTATTTTGATGAACTTTGTTTCACTCCCTTCATTCACCATCCACATTTTATGATTTTGGTTTCCTACCACTTCTATATAAAATTTCTTTATTCTCTATAAGAGGCCCTTTCGCTGGGCATAGTGGCATGCGCCTGTAGTTTAAGCGTTGGGAGGCAAGAGGCCAGATTGCTTGAGTTCCCAGGTTCAAGACTACCCTGGGCAACATAGCGAGACCTGGTCTCGAAAAAGCAGTCAGGCATGGTAGTGGGCACCTGTAATCCCAGCTACCAGGGAAGCTGAGGCTGGGGATCGCTTGAGTCTGTGGTACCCCGGGCAATGACAGCCTGTGGTTCCACGGGTAAAAATAGCGAGACCTAGTCTCAAAAAAACAAAAACAAAACAAAAAAATGTTTAGCTCCAAATTCCCAAACCCAGATATCCAAACTGTAAGGCACAGAACCAGCAACAAGTGACAGAAAGGATCCTGGAGAAGCGCACCATATATCGGCCCGCCAATAGGTACCCAATGTGCTTGGCCTGACTATCCAAGCAACCTCATCTGCTGCTGTCCAGGAGTGCAAATCTGTACCCAGGAGAAAAGGACATAGTTCTAGAAAAAGACCGGTGGGCCAAACATGGACCAAGAGCTTGCAGTGAGAGGAGTTGGAGTGACCAGAGGGGGGAAGGAGTAAAAGGGGTGGTAGGGAATAAGGGTACAACACAACCATGCAAACATGACCAATACTGCACGATAATTATGAAATTTAAAAAGAAGAATATGTTTAGCTCCATGGAGGAGTTATATGTTTCCTGGAACAACTTAAAAATGAAATCTCAACTTTAGGCTTTCAAACAGTGCATATAAAAAGTCAAAAAGCCATGTGACAACTTCCTTGTTCTTATAAAATCCTAGAGTGATATTTCTCCTCTTCAGCCAGTGTTAAGATCAACAGACTGACTTCCTTCTTTTTTTTTGAGACTAAGTCTCGCTGTGTTGCCCCAGGTAATCTCCAACCCATGGACTCAAGCGATTCCTGGCCTCGGCCTCCCAGCACTGGGATTATAAGCGTGGGTTACCACACCTGGCCCAGACTGACTTCCTATTGTAGAGTGAGCACATTTGTTTTTTCCTTTACTTTTTTTTTTTTTTTTTTTTGAGACTAGGTCTCACTATTTTTGACCGTGGAACCGCAGGCTTGAACCGCGATCCCTAGCCCTGGCCGCTTCATAGGCTGAAGCTTACAAGCAGGAGCCACGGTGCCCCGCCTTCCTTTACATTTTTTACTGAAGAACAATTATAACATTGTATACATTTCAGGTGTGCATAATTATAAATCAACATCTGTACATATTCCATTAAATTTAGTAAGTGGGTATATTTCCTAGCTCATTTGTATATTGCGGGGGTATAGTTCTTTGCGATAGTTCTTGGGTATAGTTCTTTTATGTAGTAGTTTCCTACAGACCTTCCCACACTGAACAAGCTCAAGGCTTGTCTTTTGTCTCCTTCACCTCTCTCAATTGTCTAAAAGGAAGCTCCAGGGCACCAGGCTTCAGCTGTACCAAAAACCCAGATAATTAGTCTGGATTTGACTTTTGCTTCATTTTGACCTCTGAGAGCTATTTATTTCTTTGTCATCTCATCAGTGAATTTAACATATTGTAGCTGGCATTTATAGCTGTTTTTAGTGAGAAGATTGCTCAGGATATCTAATAACTGAATTGTAAGATGTGGAAATGTATGCAATTTCTCCATTATACATTTCCACTATCAATTCAAGAGAAAACAGTGCGAATTAAACACGCCCCACTAAAATAACTATACCTGAGTGACATCTCTGAAACCTGTCCCTGCAGCAGATTTAATTTTTGGACGTGACATCTACAGTCAGCAGCAGATCCTTCACCGTAAGCCTGAGGGGGAAAATGTATCAAAAATTAAAAAATGTTGACAGAATGCACTTCATGGAGGCTAAAGTTGTCCTTTCCAAGTCCCAGAGATTTTTGAAATAACATGCAGAAATCCTAAGGACTGTCTGCTGTTTCTGGAATGATTTACCAACAGTTTCAGGAAGTAATAGTTTTGGTTATCTGGCTGCCCACTAACATCCTGAACTTTATACATCAAAGTCAAACTCAACCCAAAACCATACAACATGGTGAGTGAATAGGAATAAAAAATTCTGAAGAGAAGTAAGACAAATTGTCAATAAGCATAGGAAATGATACTTTCTCCCAATAACCGAAGGCATACAAAATAAAATGAGACTTTTTACACAGTCTCTCATTTATTCAATAAATGTTTACTGAGCACCTCTGATATGCCAGGCCTAGACTAGGTAAGGACAATATAATACAAAAATGGACAAAGGTAACTGTCACCATGGAGTTCACAGTTCAGTTAGAGGAGACTAGACAACAAACATATAATGTGGCCATCAGATCCATCAGATGGTGAGAAGCGCTACTGATTGAGGTATGGTAAAGCATGGGCATAGGGTAGAGCAGGTACAGAGCAGAGAGTTTGTACTGGGTGTTCAAGGCAATCAAGGAGTGGACCACTAAGGTACAGAAAACAAAGAGATATGAAGGGGCAAAGCACATAGATACTTGGGGGAGAATATTCTGCAGAAGCAATGAAAGGGAAATGAGTACAAAATGCTCTGAACCCGGCCTTCTGGAAGAAAAGTGAGGAGGCTGGGTCTGGAGTTCAAGAACCTAGGAAGACAAGAGCAGGAGATGAAGTCTGAGTGCTACATATGTCGAGTCAACTTCATGGGTGAGCCTTACTCTGCAGTCACCATCATGAAATTCTTTCTAGTCTTAACTTTGAGCTGCTGTTTTGTAAGTAACATCTGATGAGACAATAAAGTGTGTGTGGGCAGAGCAGCTATACATGCTATGCATGCCATGCCAATTGTTCTGCATTACCCCTTTAACACTTAGCTTTCTTGTTGGCCCAGGAGCACAGGAGACCAGTGGACTTCCTATGATTAGGAGGTCAGTTAGACTGAGTGTAAACAGTAAGTGTGTGCTATCTATGCCTGAGTGTGCAGGGGCACAGACAGTCTGAGGCTAGCCTTCCTACTAGAACTAGAACTTGCTTTAGATGCAGAAAAAAGGTAAGGGTATTATAAAAATCATCAACAATTAATGTTACTTCCCTAGAAGAGTCAATGACTTATGCTGAAAATGTAAGGTAAGGAAAATGTCTTTTCCAAAAGCAAGGAAAAGACAAGGTGACCCATAGCTCCCATCCTCGGTCCCTCCGTATTCATCAGTGAGCTGACAGTGTAGGGAGAGAACTGTGGATATCAAGAAGTGTGTAATTTTGATGATTTCACATATACGTTAAATATGTTCATTCTATATTTGCTCCATATATGGACTAAATGCTTACTGTATTTAAACTGGTATTACACATATAAGGATCAACTGCAAAATTCATGCCAATAATTAAAAATTATTAGTTTTTAATGATAATTTTAGTTAACATTAAAAAATGTTAGTTTTCTTTACTTAGTAAGACATTAAATAACAAGTAGGCGGCATCATGAAAAAAGAGGCCATAAAAAGGGACAAACAATATTTTAGTGTCTTTAGCTGGGCACGGTGGCTCGTGCCTGTAAGCTTCAGCCTATGAAGCGGCCAGGGCTAGGATCACGGTTTGAGTCCAGCCTGGGGCCCGTAGCGAGACCTAGTTCCAAAAACATAGCTGGGTGTGGTGGCACGCGCCTGTAATCCCAGCTACCTGGGAAGCTGAGGCTGGGGATTGCTTGAGTCTGTGGTACCCTGGGCAGCAGGAGCCTGCGGTTCCACGGGCAAAAATAGCGAGACCTAGTCTGAAAAAAAAAAAATTTTAGTGTCTTTAACAGGGTCACCAATTTTCACTTTTTTTGGGAGACTAGGTTTCACTATGTTGCTTGGGTTAGTCCCTATCAAGCAATCTCCAGCTTCAGCCTCCCAGGTAGCTGGGATTACAGGCCCCCGCCACCGCACCCGACTGCTTCTTTTCGAGAACCAGGTCTCGCTATGTTGCCCAGGGTAATCTTTTTTTTTTTTTTTTTTTTGAGACTAGCTCTCACTATTTTTGCCCGTGGAACCGCAGGTTCTCGTTGCCCGGGGTACCACAGACTCAAGCAATCCCCAGCCTCAGCTTCCCAGGTAGCTGGGATTACAGGCACATACCACCACGCCCAGCTATTTTTTTGGAACTAGGTCTCACTACGAGTCCCAGGCGGGACTCGAACTGCAATCCCTAGCCCCGGCCACTTCATAGGCTGAGGCTCACAGGCACGAGCCACTGTTCCTGGCTACCCAGGGTAATCTTGAACCCGCGAACTCAAGCGATCCTTGTCTTCTTGCCTCCCAGTGCTTGGATTATAGGTGCACGCCACTACACCCAGTTCCATTTTCACTTTGCACTGAGTCCCAAAACCTGGCCCCACCTGGAAGAAGGGTTTAACTCTAATCTGGAGGCCTGAGCAGGGAGTGACATGATTCAGGACATGTGTCAGTAGTATCCAGGGCTGTGATGGTGAGAGTGGACTCAACTGCAGGGAAGGAGGGCCCAATCAAGTGGCTAAGGCAAGAAAGAAGGTTCTTCAGATCACTGTGTAATGGTGGTCAGTGTGGGTATACTCCAACAACGATGCTGACAAAATTTGCTGATGGGATGGAGGAAGAGTATAAAAGAAAAAGAGGATGCAGGAATGACTTCAAGGTTTATAGCTAAACAAAGATAAAGAGATATGATACTTAAAGAGACAGAGACAAATATGGGAGAGCAAATGAGGAGGGCTTCTGTTTTGGAATGGTGATTTGGGATGACTATTAGGTATCAGTAGAAAGCTGAGTGGTACAAAGATATGAAATTTATATATAAATTATTTAATATAAAAAAGAAAGAAAGCAGAGTGAGTGAGAGAACATGAGTTCAAGGACAAGCCCAGGGTTTGAGTTGTCAGTGACATCATCTCAGATCACTGACAGGATGGTAAAGTATGGAAGAGGTGAAAAACTATTCCAGAGCACTCTGATGTTTAGAAGTTGAGGTGACAGGACAAGACTAGCAAAGAAATGAAATGCATCAAAGAGGACAGGAGAAATACCAGGGTCAGGATGACCAGAAGTCCATATAAAGACAAAGTTTCAAAGAAGAGGAGGTGACAAACTGTGACAGCCATGGCCAAAAACTCAAGTCACTAGAGGACTGAGACTAACCATTGATTGTAGTAACATAGAGATGAAAACTAACCTTGATGCAGCAATTTTAGTGGATTCATGGGTTTTGAAATCACATTTCAAAGAAAAGGAAGTAGAGAGGGATACCAAAGTTTAAAAAGAGCAGTAACCCACTCCTGGCATGACAGGAGGGTGTACGCTTATCTGCATGGCAAAAACAGCTCGTTAAATACTAAAACATATCATCCTCTTATCTAGGCACAGACTAGATTGTATTTTCCAGTCTTCCTTGCAGTCATAGTCATGAGACTAAGTTCCACTGAAATGTAGGGAACTTCCAGACCTGGCCCTTAAAAGTCTCCTGGGTGCTCCTCCTTGCTCCTACCTCTTTTAGTAGCTGTGGGGAAGGAGACAAGTTTTAGGGAATAATAGAACTTCAAGATGACAGGAGCCTTTGTCTCCCAATGACCACCCTAAGGACAGTACCCTGTTGACCTCAATCCTCCCAAAACTGTTAAAAGAGCAAGAGAAACAACTGATGTGTCAAGCTGCCACGATTATGGGGTCTATTTGTTACTGCAGCCTGGGTAACTGTAAGCCACATGCCACTGCACATGCATGGAGAAGTTAAAAGGAAGGAAATTTTTTTTCAAGGAAAATTCAAAAATACACACCAACATGCAGAAGAGTAACACGGTATAAAGTGTCTGCCAATCTCATGCGGCATCTCACAATGACCCAGTCTCAGGGTGGGCCTCAGCAGAGTTCCTAACTGCCTTTTCACCCCCACCCTCAGTCACCCCTATTCACTGAACCAGAGATGGACATCTTAGTCAACTGGGTCAATCAGACTGATTCAACCAGGAGCCATGATTGGAACTCAGCTATTCCACTTGGTTGGAAATGAGATTTTGTGGTCTGGGAAGAGAGTGAGTTAGCATAGAATATCTGGGAAGAGGGAGCAAGGGAAGGGAAAGAGGAAGGGAGAGGCAAGGAAGCTGTAGGGAGAAACTGGGTGAGGGAAGAAGGGGAAGAAGAGATGATGTCTGAACTGTTGGCAGTGTTTCAAGGGGGCAACGACGAACTGGGTTCCTCAAGATAATATTACCTTGCCAATACATCTTTTAATTTTGCTTAAGTCATTCCAAAGTGTGTTATTTTTCTATGATTTGCAAGTAAAAGAACCATGATCAAAGGATAGTCTCTTAAAAAGCAATTTAATTTCTATAATTTTGTCCCAAGGAAATAATTGGCTAAGTGAAGAAAGATATATTTGTAAGAGTTGTTACTATTAAAATCAAAATCAATTCAAATATTCATCAGTGTAAGACTGATCATTTACTCAGTCAACAAATATTTACTGAGCACTTATTTTGTGCAAGGCACTGTGCTATATGCTGAGGGTAGTGTGACAGTAACAGAAAAAGCCTCTGGTCTCACAGACCTTATAGCTTCAGGTGGACAACATACATGGAAACACACTGGAACATGTTTTCCTAGCTAGATGATGCGAAGGGTAAGAGGTAATCCCAAAAAAGGGCATAAAGGCCCTAAGATCTGGATTGCTTCAAGGTCAGAAAGAAAAGCACCTATAGCTGAAGGAAAAGAATGATGAGATGAGGTTAGAGAGGTAGTATAGAACACGTAAGGGGCTTAATGGGGTAAAGAGAGCAGGATAATCTGTGGTATTAAAAAGATCAGTGAGTAAACAGGTAGGGACTTGAAAAGAACAGGGTACTCGTGAGGCATCCTTCAGTCTACACACTGCTCCAAGTCTCTCCTGACTGCCTCCATTTTCTGAATATGCCCTCTCCCACTCCTGTATCCATTAAGAGCTGCCTGTCCACCTCCATCTGGGTCTGATACCCTAATTATCTTCTTATAAGCTCCAGTACTTCCTTTCTCTGTGCTCAGTCTAGTTTTAAATTATGTATGTGTTCTGTTTAATTTGGCATTAGAGATTTTGGCCAGAGCTGTGAGACATACAAAGGAAATAAAGGTCATCTAAGTCAAATCAGAAGAAGTCAATCACTATTTGAGATTTTTATATACAGAAAATTCTAAAGACTCCATCAAAAAGACATTAGAGCCAGGCGTGGTGGTGTGCACCTGTTATCTAAGTGCAAGAGGCTTGGGATCGCCTGAGTTCTTGAGTTTGAGACTACCCTGGGGCAACCTAGCAAGACCTGGTCTTGAAAAAATAGCCAGGTACCATGGCAAGTGTCTGTAATCCCAGCTACCTGGGAAGCTGAGGCTGGGGACTGCTTGAGTCCGTGGTACCCCGGGCAATGTGAGCCTGCATGCGGTTCCATGGACAAAAATAGTGAGACCTAGTCTCAAAAAAAAAAAAAAAAAAAAAACAAAAAAAAAAAACCCCTGAAGTATATATAGAACTACAAAAGGCCTCAAATTGCAAAAGCAATCCTCAGAAAAAAGGAGAGAAAGAGTTATCATGCTACCTGACTTCAAACTTTACTATAAAGCAAAAGGAGTAAAACAACATGGTATTAGTACAAAAAAAAAAATACAAGGAGTAACAGAGAACTGAAATAAACAGAAATATACCCACATACAAAATAGTACCTAACCTATTGATAAAGCAGCTGTGTCCTTTACAGTGGGTAAAAGACAGTCTATCAAGTGGAGCTAGGAAAAGTAGAAAGTCACACTTAGGAATAAGACTGAACAAGTGCCGCATGGGTCTGTGTGCCTGTGCACCCCATGGTCACCATACTTCGTGCGTGCCTGCATCATCTGGCTTTTCTAGCTAGGCTGGACTGGGGTCAGTCTGGAGGTTGCTGGGTTTAACTGGCACACGAGCGCCTCACAGGTCTGTGTGCCCACATATGTGGCTCTCCCATAATGGAAGCAGACCTGTATACCCCCTGGCTTTCCTGGGATGGCAGCAGTCCCCAATAGGCTCTGCTCTGCACGCATTGGCACCATCTGACTTTTCTGGCTGGGCGGGACCAGGACCTGGAGGTTGTCAGGTTCAAGTGGCCTGTGGGCACCACCGCACACTCAAGCCCTGCAAAGAAGCAGGCTGAGCGGTGGTGGTGCTGGTGGTGCTGGTGTGTGTGTATGTGTGTATGTGTGTGGTGTATGTGGGGGGACAGGTTGCCACTGACATGCCCCCCCCCCCGCCAACCCCCTTGGCCTCTACTCCAGTTAGCCCTCATCAGGAATAAGGAAAATCTGATGATATGATCAACCGCAGATGTAGAAAAGGTGAGGGACAAGAATAAAGGCCCTGAAAACACCAACTAAGCAGGACTCAAAAAGAGCATGGAGAGCCGGGTACAGTGTCTCGTGTCTGTAAGCTTCAGCCTATGAAATGACTAGGGCTAAGGATCGCAGTTCGAGTCCTGGTCGGGGCAACACAGCGAGACCTAGTCCCAAAAAATAGCTAGGCGTGGTGGCACACGCCTGTAATCCCAGCTACTGGGAAGCTGAGGCTGGGGATTGCTGGAGTCCATGGTACCCTGGGCAACGTGTGCCTGCGGTTCCATGGGCAAAAATAGCGAGACCTAGTCTCAAAAAAAACAAGAGCATGGAAAGAATCTGTGAACATTGGACTGTGAGACCAAGCATAGAAGACAGATTTACACCTACAACATCAATGGGAGCTGGGAAATCCTGGTTCAGAGTATGCACAGGGTGGGGAAGGCTGCAGAATGGCAGCGGCCTCATAGCAGAGCTGCAAAGGAGGAGACCAGGAGACCTGTCATCGCTGATGGTTGTCTCCATCAAGGAACTGCTCTGTCAAAACAAAAGGCTAGGAGTCAGGTTCCCAAAGCCAAAGACCTGAAACACAAGGCAAAGAAGCAACAAAATGAGACACAAAACAATGGAGGTTACAGCCACCAAAAAGCAAGAGGCATTGATACTAGCCAAACAAGCTCAGACTGGCCTATGAAGGCAAAATTAGTACTGGAAAGTGAAGTAGCATGGTCTACCATGTCCCAAGAAATCACACCTTCACCCAGGATATGGACATAGTCCAGAAAGGAAAAAGACCTAAGGGCTAAGCATGGACAAACAACAGTAAGACAGGAGGTGGAGAGACCAGAGGTAGCATGGTGGGGGGGCATTCCCACGGGGATCAATAATCATACAATCATACCTCATAAAAAAATCCAAAAATGAAATAAAATATTTTTTAAAATACAGCATTAATAATTAATAATACAGCATTAATACATAGTATGTACTACATAATACAGCATTAATAATAATCCAATAAAAATGGATTATCAAAAAAAAGAATGAGATTGAATGACTTAATAACCTTAGACATAAAAATAAATCTCAATAGATTAAAGACTTAGATATAAGATCTGTAACAAACAATAGACAAAAGAAAACACTGGCAATACATTCAATGACATCAATGACAAAGGTGTTCTTGGTGACTTGATCGTTACAGTAAGGGAAATAAAACCAAAAATTGGGATTACTTCAAGTTAACAAGCATTTATACAGTGAAAGAAAACAAAAGACTAGAAAAACCTCCTATTGATTATGATAAAATAATCACATAAATAAAATGCTGCAATAAAATAACCATATAATATATAATTGATAAAGGATTAGTATTAAAGATGTATAACTCACAATTCAACAATAAAAAGCAAACAATAAATGGGCAGCAGATATGAACAGTCAATTCACCAAAGAGGATAGCCAGAAAGCCAGTCACATGAAAAAATGTTGATCATCATTGCTTCCAAAGAGAGACTCATGTTAAAACCTCAAAGAGGCTGGATATGGTGGCACATGCCTATAAGCGGCAGCCTAGGAAGCTGCAGCCAGGGCCAGGGATCACGGTTCAAGTCCCGCTGGGGGCACGTCACGTAGCAAGACCTAGTTCCAAAAAAATATAGCTGGGCATGGTGGCATGCGCCTGTATGAGGCTGGCGACTGCTTAAGTCTGTGGTACTCTGGGCATCGTGAGCCTGCAGTTCCACAGGCAAAAATAGCGAGACCTAGTCTCAAAAAAAAAAAAAGCACCGAAACTCAAAGACATCCCATTTCATGTCCACAAGAGTAGTACATATAAAAAAGACTTCCAACAACAAGAGTTAGAGAGGATATGGAGAAAGAGGAGCCCTATTACACCATTGGTGGAAATGTAAACTGGAGCAATCATGGAAAGTGATAGGGATTTGCCTTAGAAAACTATAAAAATGGAGCAATCTCTTTCTTGGCAGCTATGTGAAGATTGTGAAACCACCAGCACAAAAACAGTATGCTCTACACTGTTGATGGCAGCACTATCTACAACACTTAGGTATGGAAGTAATCTAAATGTCCACTGACAGACAAGTGGATCAGGAAGATGTAGCACATTCAAACCATGGAATGTGACACAGCCAGAGGGATGACATGCAGCCATGAGAGAGTAACATTCAGTAAAGCAAGTGAGAAAAACAAATATTGGACATTTATATAGTGTCCAATTTACTAATGTAAAGCACTCTTAAAGGTCAGTGGCCATCAAGGACTCCTTTGAGGCTAAGTGGGGGTAGGGAGAAGGAGGTACTAGGATGGGGGCTGGAAGGGAAGGAAAAGTGGCGATGAGGGAGATGGGAGTTTGAGGCATATTTCACGTAGAGGGAATGACAAATATAAAAGCCTGGAAGTTAAAAAAAAAAAAAAAGTAGACAGAAGCCTCTGATTTGTAAATAATATGCATAGAATAACAAAAAAGGAACTTGATATTGAGTTGCTGGAAACATGGAACTGAAATAATTAATATTCTAGACTTATGATCTCCTTGTCATATTCTTTTTTTTTTTGAGACTAGGTCTCACTATTTTTGCCCGTGGAACCACAGGCTCTAGTTGCCTGGGGTACCACAGACTCAAGCAATCCCCAGCCTCAGCTTCCCAGGGAGCTGGGATGACAGGCGTGCGCCACCACGCCCAGCTATTTTTTGGAACTAGGTCTTGCTACGGGTCCCAGGCAGGACTCGAATTGTGATCCCTAGCCCCTGCCGCTTCACAGGCTGAAGCTTACAGGCACGAGCCACCGTGCCCGGCCTCCTTGTCATATTCTATAAAGATTTAAGAATAAAACTGACACAAGATAGTGATCAATCAACCAATCAATCGTGTATTAGTTTTTGTTCCTTTTCCCCATGAGCATATCTGTGAAAGCAAGAATGACAATCTTCCATTGTTTTCCCTGCGCCTATGTGTACAAGGCATTCAATAAATACTCACTGCATGAAGTAAATGAAGGTAACTTCCAGGCACTGTTACATCAATTTCACTCCTGAAAAGACAAGAACCTACGGAGCAGGAGCTCTGTAGCTACTGAAACTGATCCCAACAGTGGAATGTGTCAGATCTATGAGAACCTTCTACTTTAAGGCAAGAATTTAACCCTACATGTCACCATGATCTGGTGTACATACTGGTGAAGGGTTTGGCTATGTCTGACCTCAGTTCTGTGGGTAGATCATAACTACAGGTGTTTAGAGGTGCCATTTTTCAGGACTCACCCGCAAAAATGACTGCTTCTTTCCACAAGCTTTGCAATTCCATTTCAGGCTCTTTTTCACCTATAGTTAAATTTCAAAAATATGATTTAATTATTTAAAACATGTAGAAATGAATCAGAAATTATTCTAAAAATCAGTGGAATAGAGTTTGGTAACCAACACGTGTATGAAAATTTAGTAGCATTTCAAAAATTGAAGTACTATTGACATATTAGTTTCAGGTGTACAACATAATTATTTGTATGTATTGTGAAGGATCAAGTTTTAAGAGTGAGGAAAGAACAGAACATTTAAAAAGTGGTGTCTGGAAAAGTGGTTATCCATTTAAAACAAAATCAGGTTTTTGATCTCTACCTCCCATTGTCCTCAAAAATAATTCTATAGCTGGGCACGGTGGCTCATGCCTGTAAGCTTCAGCCTATGAAGCGGCTGGGGTCAGGGATCATGATTCAAGTCCTGCTGGGGCAACACAGCGAGACCTAGTCACCAAAACATAGCTGAGTGTGGCACCGCATTCCTGGGAAGCTACCCAGCTACCTGGGAAGCTGAGGCTGGGGATTGCTTAAGTCTGTGGTACCCCGGGCAACATGAGCCCGCGGTTCCACAGGCAAAAACAGTGAGACCTAGTCTCAAAAAAAAAAAAAAAAATTCTGTAACACTTCCAATTTTTGATATATCTGACTAGATGGACTTGCTCTTATTGTGATAAGATGACTTATATCTTGCATGTTTATATTGGGGGGAAAAGATCTACAAGGACACACATAACTGGAAACTGGCTAGCTCTGGGGAACCTGAAAGAGACAGTCATTGGGAGCACAGGATCTTTTCAATGGTATAGCCCTGGCTCTGCAGTTTATAAGATGGAAAGATCATTGATTTCTCTAGATTCCAGTAGTGTCATCTCTGCAAAATTAGAATGGTTTCTAGTTCAGAGTTGCTGAAATTATACATGAAATTGCCTGGCGGCTTGTAATTCCTGATTAACTCTCTACCCACTTTGGTTTTAAATCACTACAGAGTGGAAAATGACAAGAGCTTGTACTGTATATATTATCCATGTGGAACAGCATAAAAATGGCAATGATGTCCATTTATATTCTCTACTCCTAAGGACACAGTCCAAAATATGTGTAAATAAAAAGTTTTAAGACCCTAAAATTACCCTTAAAAACTCTAAGCAGGTTCATAGTCAGCATTTTATGGAGTTTCAGAGAGACATTTTAAAGATGTTTGATGCTGAACTTTGACTGGCAGAACAGAATAGCAGATAAAGAGAAGGGGGGGCTATGAGAAGTTGAAGGTTGTGTTAAATGACATTAAGCAGGAAGATGGAGTATGATCAGGTACACTCTAGACACAGGCCGGAGTCTTAGGTCTAATTAACAATGAGCCTAATAACTAGTAGGACTGTCCCTCCTTGGCACAACATCAGGGCAGAGAACAGTTCAGATGCCTCAGAAAGAAGTGCTTTTATAGTAAGCAGGCTTACAGAAGCTGAATTGCAAGTTAAAAGCAACAAGGCAGCAAATGAATCTTGCACTTAAGCCCTTACCCTTATCCGCTGCCTTCCTGAATGCTCTAAGTTTTAACAAGTGCTTGAGCAAGGACATTGAGAGCTTCTACTTTAAGGCAAGAATTTAACTCTACATGTCTGGTGTACACACTGGAGAAGGGGTCTGGCTATGTCTGACCTCAGTCCCTATTCCCATGTGAGCATTCCTCTGCTTCAGTATAGAAAAGTGGTTAAGTGACATCCCCTATATCATGATTTGAAAGTTAGGTTAGCAAAAAAGTGGGTTCCATGGTGTAAGGTTAGTACTCTGGACTCTGAAAGTTAGGTTAGCAGAGTTTCAGAAATACCAACTACCCTGCTCAGGCTTTTGGTGAGAGGCGACGAGTACGTCACGACGTGGACGGTATCACCAAGTGACATCAGGTGTCTTAGTTTCAAACTGTCTTCTCCCCTACATTTAAATTGAGAAAACGCTAGACTTCGCATATAGCAGGTTATCTCAACCTGTTTCCCCAACTACAACCCAGAACTCACGAGGCCGCCTCCGCAAGTATCACTGCCAGATTTCTACGAATCTAACAGCGATCAAGACAAAACGACATTTTCAATATCGATATCAATACCACCCAGTTCTAAGCACAGCTATCTTGTCCGCTTAAATGCACTAGAAGGGGCCCACACTTGGGAGCAGGCCCTGCGAGAAAAAGGTTCAGATACTGCCCCCCACTCTTGACCGATTACATTCAGGCCTCCATCCGGCGCTGGGAAGAGGGGAGGCCAGTGCTCGCCCACCTGGTGCACTTGGAAGAGGAGACAGGCGCAGCACCGCAGTACTCGAGCCTGCTGAGGCGCCATGGCGACCTGCGCGGTCGTGCGCATGAGCCCGGCGCTCGGGTCCGCCCGGCGCTCGGGTCCGCCCGGCGCTCGGGTCCGCCCGGCGCTCGGGTCCGCCCGGCGCTCGGGTCCGCCCGGCGCTCGGGTCCGCCCGGCGCTCGGGTCCGCCCGGCGCTCGGGTCCGCCCGGCGCTCGGGTCCGCCCGG
>PVHY01008119.1:0-63532 GCA_004024945.1 Uropsilus gracilis
AATTCACCCATTCAAAGTGTATGGACCCATAGCTTCTATCCTCTATACAGAGTTGGACAATCATCACCACAGTCAATTTTAGAACCTTTTAAATGCCCGGGAAAGGAATCCTGTACTCATGAGCCAACAGTCCTCATTTCCTTGCACACCCTGCAGACCAGTCCTCTGCAGTCAATACTCTGCCTATTGTCTCTATAAACGAGTCTGCTCGCCACATTTTATAAATGGAATCTTAAACTAAAAAAAAAAAAGCCTGATATCACTGGCAACCAAGTTGCTGATCAATTTCAGATTATCATCACTGCTCATTGAATCTATCAGTAATGGTAACACATGCACCATCAAACACTACTCATAAGTAAAGGACCTCAATTACTATAAAGACTACTGCTACATGTCATGCTTGAGCCTCTTGTCAGAAAACTGAGCTGTTTTGTTTATGTTCAGGAAAGCCACATTTTAAAGGAATTTGCCCCTTCTTATTCTTAGGAAATTGACTTATTTGATACCTCCATGGGGCTAACAGCCATGCTTTAATGCTATTGACACATTATTTAGATTACAGTTTCACTGTTCCAGTCCTATCTGTTGACTCCAGTGACAAAATATGTTCACTGACACTGATATGTCATTGTTTTTTAGAACATTTTTGCTCTGGTAATTGCATGTCTTTTTTAAATCAAGCAATTACTCATCAATAGAATGGTAGTCAAGGCATTGAGAGAATATGATCCCTACTATCAGTCAATATCTGGTCATTCTGAGCACTGAGACTGTCTTTCATAAATATCAATTCTAAAGGGTTTATGAACCTAATTATCTTATATTTTCTTTATATAAACCCTTAAGTTAATTTGGTGTATTAAGTAGTTGACTCAAATCAAAGGTCTTCCTGTTTTAACCACTTAATTGGAAAAAAAAAAAAAAAAAAAACAGAAAGATGAAAAAGATTCTATTTTTTTTTTTTTAAGATTTAGAATTTCAGCTTTGTCACTTCTAGGTATGATGCTTCTTTTCCCTCCTCTGCAGCACAGGTAGACCAGCCTATTTGTTATCATCTCAAGATAATATTTCAACTTAAAAATCCTCTAAAATAGTTAACCTTAATTTTATTTTATAGGCATCTAGATTCTCTTATTGATTGACATAATCCTAACTATAAAATAGAAAGTTGAGCAGTTACTAATGCAGAGTTTAATCACAACACAGAACACACTAACATGAGTCAAGGTAGCAATGATAATGAATTTTAGAAAACTGTATAATATTTTTGCGTTACTCAGGTCTTTTAGATAACAGATCCAGGTGTGTCTATATGATCTCTGGGGTAAAATAAAAGTTACATGACTAGACTATAACACATCATTTTTTTTTATTGTTGAAGGAGGATAATGAATTAACCACATATGGAGGGAACACTTGAGATTTTGAAATGTATGAAAGGGACACATTTATGATCTTTTTCTCTGAGATTTGTTAACTCCTTTTTCTCAAAGAAAAGATTCTCATGTGTCTCTCCAGTATATGATACACAGATTAAATGTATTTGACTTTGGGTCTTTTTTTTTCACTGTCATCATTGCCTGATCATATATTTCAGTACTAAGCCAAAAGTTTTGAAAATATCCAGGGAAACCCCAAAAACTGCTTGTTCTAAAAAAAAAAAAAATGACACCTATGCATGGATGGCTTCTAACCACTAATTTTCTTAACTATATCTTATTCATTTTATGCAGCAGATGGACACTAACTTAATGGTTAAGAGAAAGGACAATCCTGGATGACTTTTACAAGAAATCTCTTCAAAATTATGACTATATTCAACTATTTTGAAAGATCTATTAGTTGGTTAGTAGAAAATGTTGAAATAACTGATGTATTTTGGGAGACTTCATATGGGGGTCATTATGTGTGCTAGATGACAACACTAATGTGAAAACAGGACATGAACTTGACTCTTTCCTGAAAACACAATATCTTAGCTAAAAGTTACTCATAAAAGAACCTTAACAGTTTAATTATATGTAATATTGGGCATTTTATTAAAAGCAAATTTTCTTATGACAATTATACTGCTGCTTATATTTTCCTTATTTTAAGTCACCTTTTTTATAATCAAATAGAAGACAATACACTTCGTTTAAGATAGTCAAGCTCCTTTGAATTATTCACCATATTATATTTTTCAGTATTTTGAAAAGATATAAAGGCATTGTAAATGTTCTAAACAACAGGAATTAATAATACAAACTTTTGGCTAATTAGAAGGCCCATTAGTGAATTAGTCAGAATATATTATCATATTCATTTGAATTATTTCTATAGTATACCAAATAAAATTGTTCCTATTATAGTTTTTGTAACACATTTTTCATTATTTTATTTAATGTTTTTTGTAATATAACTTACATATTAATATAAAATTAATGTCTAAGTTATGAATTTACTGGTATTCAGTGTCTGTTTTAGGGAACAAGTAAAATGTCCACATTTTACTTGTCTGTTTGGGGCATTTTACTGTCTGTTTTGTATTCTTAATAGTCATTTCACTGAATGTACCGAAGAAGTTGTCTCATCAAGCTTGGAAGACAGTAATTACAAAAACTTCCAACATTCATTTCAATTCCTAAAGATATTTCAAGCAAGAAGTCAATAATGTTATGATATAAAGATAGTTTAAATAAATCTTTACATAAATGTTTTAGAGTCAATTATTTTCCCCAATTATTTGACAATTGAAATGAATTCATTACCACACTCTGCTGTCTATTTTGTCTTTAATCTGTATCAATTTTATTTATATAATTCATTTATCAACACTTAAATAAGTTCTAATCTGATTAGTACCTGATATAGCTTTATGAATCATATCAAATTATCACCTTGCACATTTTATTTTTTTATTTTCTCTTCTGTTTTATTTATTGAGGTAATGTTGGTTTGCATTATTCTTTGTACTTTGGTAGTATAGCATTCCTCTTTCCTGTACTGTTCGTGTGTTTTAACAACAAAGTAACCATAGTCCACCACTACTGTCCATTGTATTCCCTCCCTGCATTTTACATGCCTCCTGTTTCCCCTCTACCTCTGAATGTTTCAGTTCATAATCAGTTTTCAAGAGCCGGCTAGCTTTGCAGTTTGACTTTATCTATTCCTTTCTCTGGTTTCTTTATATGTCATATATGGGTATAACTATTGAGTATTTGTATTTCTTCTATGATGTATTTAACTTAGCATAATCCCTTCCAACTTCAGGCTTGTGGGTACAAATGTCATGAGTTTATCTTTTTATTTTCTTTTCTTTTAACTATATCATAAAATGTACAGGTTCTTCACCTTAATTATTAATCTTACTCTGACATACCAATTGTTTTGTCCAATTGTGGACAATTGTTTTGTCCAATAGCAATTGTGATTGTAAGTGGATCATTTTCTTGATTTCTTCCTGTTCATTGGATAAAAAAAGACAACTGATTTTGTTGTTGTTATTGTTGTTATTGAATTGATAACCTGCCAGTTATTGCAGCTGACTTTGTTTCAGTTATATTTGTTTCAGTTATAGTTTTACATGAATTTTACTTCACCTTTCCCAATAAAAGTTATTTTTATATCCTTTTCTTGCTTATTTGCTTTAGTTAGAGCTTCTTATACTATGTTGAATAGTAATAGTGAGGGTGAATTATGTTGTACCAGATTTTAGTGGAAAAGCTTTTAGTTTTTCACCACTGAGGATGATGTCAACTGTGGTTTTGTCATATATGACTTCTAGGATGTTAAGAATAGTTCTGTTGATCATCAGTTTTTTGAGTAAATAGGATATTTCTAGTTTTCATATAAAGAAGTTCAAGTAGTACAGATAGACTCTGTAATAGAAATGTCCTGGGCATCTCTGTCATTATTTTAGGTTAGAGTAGTAAGAACCATGTTAACCTTTTGATCTGTAGACCAATAAGATAATAAATTTAAGTTGTTTTATGTTCCCAAACATGTAGTAATTAGTTGTAGTATCAATAGAAATCTAATCATGTTTTTTTTTTTCTAGCCTGTTGTAGATATTTAGCATTTCATTATATTTCATGAACTGAACATTCTTTAACAATACAGTTTACTAATATGAGGTTTCCCAAATTTTGTATAATTTTGTTCTCAGTATGAGACTGGAAAGGATACTGCAAAAGAAAAATAGGAATAAATTAGGACTTACATAATGTCAGTGTGTATCAGTTGTAATATTATCTTTGAACACTTAAGATGGTCTCTGCTGTGACTCTACACTGTAAATTTAATAAATTTCCTTCATTTTTTTCTTCTTATTTTCAACATTGGGAATTTAACTTTTATATATGAATATGTTTACCTCAAACAACCATATTACATTATCATTGAGATATTATAACTTTGAAAATTACATAAGTATATTTTACCTCCCTATATTTTTATCTTATAAGCCTACTTTTGCTTTAAATTAATTATTTAAACATGGTATGGATTATAATAATATAGATCAATGAACTTCTTAGCATTCTTTTCCTAGAAAGATGCAAAATATCTGAGAGAAAATTTAAGGAGGAATAAAGTATATGACTTTGGTGCTGTTCTGATAATATCTAATTTGGTAGCTCAAAGAACTTGTTCCATGCATCTTATGTACCTGAAATTGAAGTCTTCCATACTTCGGTAAGGGCTCCTAATTTTAATATATTTCTGGTTGGATGAATATAACATGGTCAAACTATACACAAATTCCATGGTTTTATTAAAGACTCAGACATTATTATTTTCAAAAGACTTAATTTCATTAGACAAAACAATTTTAAAGCTTCCAACCTCTCAAAAATACTTTTTAAGCATTTTTTTTGCCACTGTATATCTAAGTTAAACAGATAACTTACTACCAAAATAATATTAAGAGTGAAAGTGATACAAATATTAATAGCTTTGGGAAAAGTGAAAATATGTATTGTTCAAGCACATGAAGTTGATGGTAATGTCAATTATGCTGCTTTTATAATTGTAGTTTAGATTTTTTCCAGATCATTGATTTAATATATGTAGTGATTTATACAAATGATCAAAATATTTGCATTAACCATTCAGATATATTATGAGGCAGTTCCACTAGATTTTCTCTTTCTGTCTTCCATTTTGTGACACAAAGTTTTAGGAAATATGAGGAACTATTTACAAGTTACCAACAAATTAAATATTTCACTTAAAGTGTTAATACCACATGTAAACTATTCTGTTATATGAAAATTTAAGTTTAATTCTTGAACTTTTAATGAAATGACACATGTAAATGCACCACAGTAAGAATGCTCTCTAAATCATAAATGATTTAAAGAATTTTTTCCTAGTTGCATGTTTTTACTGTTTAAAATAGATTTATGATACTTTGTTGTATTTCTGTAAAGAATGTCATGGTGATTTTAATAAAGATTACACTGAATTTGTTAATTAGCCAGCAGCTTGGAACAACCTCAGTGTCTTCATTGAATGGCAAGTGGATTAGGAAGATGAGCTATATATACACTGAGATATTATTTCATTATATAGTATGCAATATTTACATTTGCAGCAACATGGATGAATCTAAAGAAAATTATGCTTAGTGAAATAAATCTGAAAGTAAAAGAGAGATACCATATAATTTTATTCCTATACAAAGGAAAAAAGCATAAACTTAGTAAAACAAAAAATAAACTACAGATTGTAAATGAGGGGAGTGAAAAGAGAAATAGGGACAGTGGTTTGAGTAAGGTTAAATTTGGGCTTTGAGTGGTGAGCTTAAGATAGTATATAACATGATAATAACGATATGCCTGAAACTTGTATAATACTTTTTATTAGTGACATCATTGTACTTGATTCATCACACATCAGTAAAAGACATTGAAAAGTATTCAGTTCCGTTGATCAAAACATATTATTTTACAAGCAGGGTAAAAAGTCATTTAAAATTCAATGTTGCTATATGAGGCCATTTTAAAAAATAAGAGAGGTAGGCATTAAGTCTGTTTATAAGTAAATGATAACATCCTTGTTAATTATAGCGCCACAGAAGTCTGTATGAATAAAATAAAGAAGCTTTTTTTTTTATGTTGAGAAATCTGAGGTTTGGAGAATTTAAGTCTAACTTCTGAGGCTTATGGTAGAGAAGAATTTCAGATTTGCTACCTAATCCCAATAATTTCATATTTGATTCACAAAATGTATAGAAAAGCTGGTGTTAATATAGTGATAGTTTAGGAAATATGTTCGTTACACTACACATTTAAAGTTACTCCTGATGTTGTTAATGAAATATATAGCTTTTGTTGAATAATCCATTTTCAGATGGAAATTTAAAATTACTCCTGATGTTGTTAATGAAATATATAGCTTTTGTTGAATAATCCATTTTCAGATGGAAATTTCAAAGAAGATTAATATATATTTTCTTATCTGCAAAGCAAAGTTTCTGTAATATTTTATTTCATATACTGTATTATGTCTGTGAACTATAATTTGAGATAATTTATGAGGTTTTTATGAGCTATATTCCCTGGAAATTAAGTAAAAGAAGAAATTATGAACTGGTATAGTATCCATAGTATGCTTGCTGTGTGACCTTAGGAAATGTGCTTAAATTCTCTGTGTGAAGTAATTCATGTATAACATGGGAATGATGATAGTACCAAGAGACTTATTGTATCAAAAATGACCTTATTTCAAAGCACTCAAAAACATTGTATATTTTAAACTTTTTTGTTTTAATTTGATGTAGCTTTGCTTTGTAAAACTTGTTTTTGGCCTTCATTAGCTAAATATTAATAAGATTAGACAATAAACAATTAGCATCTTGACTTGCTTTCATTCTTTCCATTTGCTGAAAAGCTGCCATTTTCTAAAATTGTGACTGACTTACAATGAAAAAAATATATTGTGTTCTTCATTGTTTTGTGAAAGTGGTCTGCATGTCACCATGAGGTTAAGTCAGTTTAGCCTCCAGCAATATCTACCACACAATATTTTTGCAGAAGATGTAGGTTTCTTTAGCAAGAAGCAGTTTTGTGATGTCAGATTGCAATGCTAAATCTTGGCGATGTTAACTTACCTATGAATCCTAACAGTGATGTTTTTGTAAGCAATTAATATTCTTAACATAATGTAAAAATATATATAATTTATATTTTGATAATTATTATTTATCTAATTTTCCTGCTTTCTAAATGCTGTCTAATGTTGCCTTCAACCTGGATTTTATTATTCATGTAGGGAGTAATAGATACCAGTAAGCATTGATATCACTTTAAAATGCTTTCTTCTAAAATTACCCCAAATTATACTTCAAATGACTACTCCAAATTAGTTACTGCATTTCAACAATTCCAACCTATCTATAGTCCTGACTTAGATGCTAAATTCCTTGGTATGTAATTGTGTTCAATTCAGTCTTTATTTTTATTTTACTTTGTTTAGACTAAGTCTTGATATTTTTGACTGTGAAACTGCAGGCTCACGTTTCCCGGTGTACCACAGATGCAAGAAATCCCCAGCCTCAGCTCCCAGGTAACTGGGATTATAAGTGTGCGCCACCACACCCAGCTATTTTTTGGGGACTAGGTCTCGCTATGTTGCCCTGAACGGGACTCGAACCGCGATCCCTAGCCCCAGCTGCTTCTGAAACTTTACAGGCAGGAGCCACCGTGCCGGCCAATTCAGATTTTATAAAGTATATGCACTGCTCATTTAATTTAAGCCTACAGACCAAAGTAATTTATGCAGAATATTAACAATAAGAAACATTCTTTTGTGCAAGAATGTTAAAATATAGAAAAGCAATATTTTTTTGCAAGGTAAAAATCTAAGAAATAGAGAAACTCAGAGGAAAACCACTATGAATATCCTTTAAGATATTTATCGATTGTAGATTTTACTCAATAGTTCTCCCAACAGATTCACTTTTTAAGACTCACTGCTATTATGTGGTTATTGAAAAATATAGTGCTTTGGGAATATCCTAGTTCTGACCAAACAAGAATATATTAATAGTGGTTTATGTTGCAGATATTAATACAACTTTCATATTAAAATACTAATATACTACCTGATAAGAAATATGTTTATTCAATACCAACTAATATACAATACTATGATTACTAAAATATGCATTTCATAGTAATACTTTGATCAATTTATGTTCCGATCATTGTTAGAAATAATGCCAACAGATGCTTGTTTAAGATACATTTTTTCCTAATTCTTTTAGATTAAGTGCTATTAATAAAATTAATAGATTTATTGTATTTATAAATCAACTTCCTGAGTTTTCTTAATCTCTCTTTGCTATTATCCTTGACTGAGTGTGTTAATTCATCATTCTTTTTTCCTGTCAGCTGTCTGCAGTTAGTTGAAGGTTTCAGAAATGCCTGAAGGGTGCACTGTCAATTGCAGATACCTGAGTCAACATGGTAATATCAGTTGATTTCATTCTAGGCAATACACAAACACATATACTAGCACACAATACACCTTGTAGAGGCACTTGGCACATTTCAAAATATAACCTTTTGTTATTGCATTAATTGCCTGAAGCAGCACAGAATTTCCACAATATTTTTGCCCTTCAGTTTTGTTTGTTTGTTTGTTTGTTCTAAAAGTTTTGGGACAGGCATCCTAGACTCTCCATTGAATAAAACAAAACAACTTCTCACAAAACTTTAATAAATCACTAAACATCTAACAATGTCAAATCAATATTGTTCACTTTTATGTGTACTTTAGTAAGTAAATTGAATGTCCTTATTTGAAAAGCATTCATTAAATCGGTAGGGTTATATCATGTACAATATGTTACTATTTTTCAGTTGAGGTTAATAGGCAGTTCATTTTCTTTGTGATATGGGAAGAAGGAGAGATGGAATCAGGCGCAGATAATGAATCTAATATAATTCAAAATTCACAGACTTTTTTTTGAGAGTTCTTTTTATTTATTTTTTAATTTTTCTTATTGTTTGAATACATAGCTCATGTTTGTAGGCATGGTCCTCCCTCCTCCCCTTCTCTTGGTCACCCCTCTGATCACTCCGATTCCTTTCTCATTGTCAGTTGTTGGTTGATGATTGACCTGTTGGTCTCTTTGTGTTCTTTTCTGATGCAGTGTCCTCCTGGATGAATCCCGCATTCCTGGGCAACTGTGAATCAGACTGATCAGATCTCCATGAATAACAATGGGGCAGGTGCAGGTGGCTCTTCTGAGCATGTTGGAAAACCTCTTGTCAGTCTGGTGTGTGGAGTGGCTCTCTTAGTTTCTTCATGTGGAATTAATTTCCTGTGGTGGAAAAGGCAGTCTCTTTTTCTCAGAAAACATATGACCTCTGATTTCTGTGTATCCTTGTTCATATTGACAGTCTTTCCATCCATTCCGATGTTTGTCCCTTGATGCTGCTTCTTGGCCTTGTAGCTCTGGTATCTGACTTTGGGAGATGACTTCCCAGTCATTGGTCATGGGGAAGTTCCCCAGTGGAGACATATATCAGCAAATGGTTAGTCTGGCTCATTTCCTCTCTCATGGTTCACTGTTCTCCATGGGTCACTGAAAATCTTTGTGGTTTTGTTCCTCCATTGAGATTGGGCAGTTCCTTGCTCAAATGGAAGTGTCTCTGAATGGGGAGTTTAGCTCCAGTGGCAGAAATATTATTGGTGTTAACTTGGTGACATGCCTTCACTCTTGTCGACATGCCTTCACTCTTGTCCTACACAATATTGTGTCTCGGAATTTTGACCATAGTCTTTTGGTCAGGTGATGGTGTGTTCAGGGCCTTTAGTTATTTCTCTTTCTCCTCCAGTTTATTTGTATCTGGGTTGTTGTTTTTCTCATTCAAGATGAGGAATTACTGAGATGAGAATGAACCAGAGGGGGATCCCCCTTGCACCCCACCAGTTTTCAGTTCCCCCCCCAACCAATATAGGATAGTGATGCAGTTAAAAATTGTATGGTCACCAAGATGCCCTGGTGGGTGGAGTTTGAGAGAAACCTCCCCCCCCCCCCCAGCAAAAGAAAATGGGAAGCAGGAAGTGATGGCGTAGGAAAAGGAAGGAGTGGGGAAAGTGAAAAAGGAAGAGATGAGAATTGTTGATTGAAAGAATAGGACCATGTGGCCTGGCCAGGGGAAGACCCCTGGAAGAGTGAGGGGGATGTGGCAAGGAGTCACAGTGGGAGAGTGGCTGGCAGAGAAGTAGCTGGTATGGAGTAAGGTACCAGAATGGCAGACCAGGGCTGCTGAGGGCAGGTGTGGTGAATTTGACCAGATGCTGCCAATGGCAGGCCTGGTAAAGGAAGCATGTGGAGCTGTAGCAAGGTGGCATATTTGCAAAACTGAGTTTGCTTCAGCATCTTTTGGAAAAGTGTGAAGAGCCTTAGAGAAGTGGAGTAGCTTGGAATGCTTGAGAGAGAAGCAGCAAAGAGAAGATGCTGGAAAAGGACTGGACTTTGCAGGGTGCCTCAGGTTTGGAGGGGCACCATCTTGGACATGTGTTTAGGAATTTCAGATTAAATGGTACTTGGGTGAAATAACTGGCCACTTGTGATGTTAAGGACTTTTCATTTTCCTGGCTCATTTCCCTTGTTAATAAAACCCTATTGTTAAACTGCATTTACCTGGCAACTGCTACAATTGGGTGGTATGAATCTGAGGGAATCTGACAGGCAGAAGCTGATTTTGAAAGGTTTTTTGGTGTGATTTGTTGGTTGTGACTTCTGTTCATTTCAATCTGACTTCACCCCCTGAACCTAAAGGAGGCAGGGGTGGAACCCAGGGCCAGAGACTGAGGCCTCTGAGTCACCCCAGAATACCCCTGATATGGAGCACCCTTTACCTGCTCCCTGGCCCACACACTGCTCAAGACAGTACAGGTCCCCAAGGCCTTCAATTCAGGATGTGGAGCCTCCAAAAACAATTTTTACCCTGCTCTCCTCACTCTTTTGCTCTTTTGTGTTTTTCTTTCTTAGTCCCAATTTTTTTGAGGGGGGTGAAGGATAAACCTATAATCTATTAATGAATATTCAGTGCTGAACATGCATAGTAATCATGGATTGGCTTGTTTCTATTCTTACTTTAGAAGTTGTTTTTTGTTGTTGTTTTTTGTTTTTGTTTTTTTTTTCTCCTGCCAATAGATGAAATCAATATCTAAGTGTTCATATCACTTTCAAAAGATACACTCTTAAGAATTTGAATGCCTGAGTATTTGGAATGATCACCAAAAAAAATGGCTCAATATTGGAATCACAACATTATCTATTTTTTTTTGATTAGAGTAATAATTAAGAAACTTATCTTTAAAATGTCATCAAAAGAAAAAAATGTGCTTTTGTTTTGATATTAGAAGTAACACAGATAGGTAGCAGGGCAGAGGCACAGTAGCCATGGAACACAGAGGAAAACTGAAAGTATCCTAAGTACAGAAAACTAGTAAGGACAGAGAACAGTGGATCTGGACCATGTAGAACTTAAGGTCAGAGCTATGATTTAGGTTGTCATTCATTATATGTGAGGCTATTGAAAATACTTAGAAGAAACCATTTAAATACCTTAAATATTTTTTAATTATTATTTTAAGAGACTAGGTCTTGCTATGTTGCCCAGGTTTGTCTAATCTGCAGACTCAAGTGATTCCCAGCCTCAGTATCCCATAACTGGGATTATGGGTGCATGCCACAACACTCAGCAGATATTTTTAAAAAAATTTTTTAATGCTGACTAGTTGGTATTTCCTCCTTTTCTAATTCTGGATTACAATCTTAAAAAAAAATAAGTTGTTGTTTCCTTTAAAGGGTTCAGATCTACTCAACAAAAAAGAAAATAAATAATTCAGTAAAATTGGCAGAATATAGACAAAAAGCTATCCAATAGGCACATGGAAAACAATTCATTTATCATCAGGGAATTGCAAATCAGAACCACAAGAAGTGCCATCTCACACTTGTGAGGATGGCCCTTATCAAAAAGTCCAAAAACTTCTCCTTCTGGGAAAGTCAAAAGACTAATATGATGGTTTACAGGTGATAAGGTAGAAGGAGTACCACGGGGTAAATAAAGATGTAAAATAAAACACATTATAAAAATAAATAAAAAGTCCATAAACTAGTGTTGGAGTAAATATGCAATAAATATACACCCTGTACAGTTAGTGGAAATGTGAACTGGTCCACAGGAAATTAAGAATGTTTCTTAATAAATTAAAAGTAGGTGTGCCATATGAAATGACCCAGCAATTTCACTCTTAGATATCTATATAGTGCAAAAATATCCATTTGAAGGAGTACGTGTATCCTGGTTTTCATCGCAGCTTTATTTGCTCTATCTAAATTAGAACAACTTATGTGTACAACTACTGATGAGTGGACTAAGAAAATACAATGTGTGTATACATATATAAAATATACAGGCATGTGTGTGTGCACGCGCGCGCGCGGGTGTGTTTGTGTGTGTGTGTGTACACACACTCATGAGATACTTCTTAGCTATGGAAAAGAACAATCTTGCCATTGTAAAAATGTGGATGGGATTAGAGGAGGTTATGCTAATTGAAATAAATCAGAAAGAGAAAGACAAATGCTGATGCTTTAGATCATATGTATAATATAGAGAAACAAAACAAGGAGATGGATATCATCAAACCAAAAATAGTTTTAGAAATCTTACAGTAAACATAATGGATAGAGGAATGAGGGAAGGATGAACATAGTGAATAATTATGGATGTCTTGGTGATGGGTGGTGTGATGTGGTAGTCCACAGCTGAAGAAGTGGGATCCTATATTTTTGAGTTGCATACAGTTTTGTAAACCAATATCACCTTAATAATACACATGCATACACATATAAAATAAAGTTCAGATCTCTGTTATAATAAAAAATACTCTTTTCTGAGATCATTGATGCAAAATGTTTTGCCAGTAGAATCTAAATTGAATTAGGATTATTGTCATATATAATGAGTTATATTTTATAAGCATTCAGTTGCAGTGTATCTTTGTTTTATGCAAACTTATGTTAACATAAAATTATAGGTGTAAAGTTTAACAAGCATATGTTATATTTGTTAGCCATGGTTTGCACATTGTGTATTCAGATATACTTTTATTCTTGATAAGATTTTGTTCTGTGAGCTAGGATTATAATCAGTAATGTCATAAATAACAAATAATTTATATAAATGAATTATATTCAACATCAAATTTAATCTTATAAATAATTCTAATTTAAGAATGGTTCATAATTCACAAATTTTAAAACAGCTTTTTTCCTTCTTTGTGGAAACTTCTGTACCTTTTCTCAAGGTCGCATAGCCCTGTATCAGATAGCAGTACAGATTCAGCAATAACAACAGATGCCATCTTAGATTAATGTAAGTGAATTTTTTTTTTCAATTTTTATAGTTTCTCTCCTTTGCATCCATTTTGACAGGGAACAATGTAGGGTTCAATGCAAGATGCCCTAGAGGTGCCCTAGAGTTATTTTAACGGATTCAATTTGCTTTGCTTTTCATGTAAGAACAGCTTTCCTTCTTAGATATTTTTGAGGTGTAGGAGAAACTATTTTTTACATAAAATATTTTAAAAGTTTACTCTTTATATAAACTTTCATTATAGAATATAGACTTTTAAAACTAGAGACATACCATCATCTGTTTCAGTGTTTTCTCAAGGCATAGAAGGTTAAAAAAGACTATCTACCACTGATTTAGATTCTTGAATATCGTGGTTTTTTTGCCTGCTTTTCCACCTTTTGTTTCCATTCTTTAGGTCAACAGTAGAGAATTTATTTAGCTCATTGTTTGTGGTATAATTTAAACAACATGACACTGGAGTGATTCTACTTCCTATTTTACTGAAAAAAAAAAAAAGTAAAGGCACAGAATATTTCAGTTAGTTATACGGATATCTATTAGCAGAAGTAGACCCAGAATACCCAAAAGACTCAAATCCAGGGCTGTTTTTGCATTCCAGCTCCTTAAAAATTTTCCCCCTCATCTTTCTGTTTTCTGATTGGGAATCCTGGCACATCATGTCTGTTTTTCTCCTTTGTAACCACTGCTCAATTGTTGTTTCATCTTGATTTGCTTTCTTAATTTCAGTGATTTTCCTATATTTATGTCTCTAGTGCCAGGCTCCCTGTAACTGGATCTCAGATTATGTTCCACTCTGATTTGAAATGATGTATTATTTACATGTCATTTGATATCCCAATTCAACATTCTATCCACTGTTTCCTAAGTGATTTGGACACTATCCTTCCTTTAGTTGTAGTAAATGTGAAATCAAAGTTCTAGTCATTCACAGACTCCTGTATCATTATTTATGTCATTATTTATTATTTATGTATATTTATTTATATAGTATAACTTTGGGGTGTGGTATTTTTCCTGATATCTTGCACAATTATCTCATACGTAAAATGTGCATAGTAATGGTATCTGCCTCTGCATTTAAAGAGTTAAATGAACTAATATCTGTAAAGTACTTAGAAGAGTGTATGGTACAGAGTAAAACTTAGGAATTACAAACTGTAATTATTATTTCCTCTTGCTTATTACCATTCAGTCACATAGACCTTGTTATTTAACCATTATGCTGGCTTTTACTACCAGAATTCATACTTATTTTAGCTTTTTTCTTCTAAAATATTATTCTAAAATATTTTTATTGAGCTATTGTTGATTTACAGTAGTGTATATTTATTTAAAAGTAGAGATTTATACCACTTAATTTTTTCTTACCACACCACACCCATAATCAAGCACCAATCCCACCAAAGTCCATTGGGCTCCTTCCTCCCTTTGCTCTCCATTATAACCTTTTCTGTAATTTTCTTCCCTAGTTCTTCCTACTTTCCTCATCTTCTTGCCCTAACAATTTTCAGTTGATATTTTACACATTCAAAGAAAACTTTCCTAGCTTTCCAAACATGGCCTATATTTATTTTCTGTTACAGAGATCACTTTTTGTTTGTTTGGTTGTTTTTATTCCACCCCTACATCAACCTCTTTTC
Organism: Uropsilus gracilis; assembly: GCA_004024945.1. Classification (NCBI taxonomy): domain Eukaryota; kingdom Metazoa; phylum Chordata; class Mammalia; order Eulipotyphla; family Talpidae; genus Uropsilus; species Uropsilus gracilis. Next base: position 15,035 of record PVHY01008119.1, read on the forward strand.
ATGGCCTTCCTGTCAAATATTGGATCTGATGTTTCTGGTTTATTCATTTGGGAGATCCATATGTTTTAAATACATATGACTGACTAAATTGACTATCATAATTTCTAGGGACTATTCACTAATATCAACAGATAAAGCAATTGTCCCTCAAAACTATCAATTATGTTCAATAATATTGATATTTTTCTTTTTCTTTTAATTTTTAACTTCCTTTTTTTTTTTCTTTTTATCTACATATTCCTTACCCATCCTCAACTAGTCAGGTATTACTCTGTATTTCTGAAAAATAAAGAAGTGAATAATTGTTGGAAAATTTAATTATCAAAGAGACATGTGATTTTATTCCAGAAAAAAAAAATGGCTTATTTTCAGTCTCAATTAACACTTCTTTATCTTTGTATCTATACTTCCTTCTGTTTTGTTTGTACTGAGGTAAAGTATATGAGATAAAATTCCTTCATAATCTGTATCTTCATTGTAGATATTTAAAAAGGTGTATGTAGTGAAGATTTCACAATGTTTTATAGACGGGCAAGTAAAGACTAATAGATTTACTTAAAGCATACACAGCAAGTTGTACATTTGTAAAATGAATTCACTAAGCATATTGATAGAATATAGGAATGAATAAAATGGAATAAAGAGCAAAATCATTTCACCTAGATATGCTAATATTTTGAAGAACAGTAATTTTTCTCATTAATCCATTGTCTAAAATTTACATATTTTTAAATTTATGACAATATAAATTAAATTTCAATTTTAGGATATTTTATGTTATTTACTTTATTGAAGTAACATTGTAAAATGAATTTTAAAAAAACATTACCTTTGTTATTCTTCCCACTGTTAACAGTTTATTGCTTTTTCTTTTATTTTATTGAGGTAACATTGTTTTACAAATGTATATGATTCAGAGGTGTAGTTTCACACTTTTCCAGGTAGATGTTCCACTTCACATCCACCCCCAGATAATGCATTGCCCTCCAGTATACCCCATCTAGCCCTTTCCCTGCTTGGCTCTCTCCCTTTGTTCTCTTCTTTCCCCCTTTAATATCATTTTTGCAGTCAGATCTAGAATTGATTTTTGTTTTGTTCTGTGTCTCTGTATTTCACATGTAAGTAAAATCATATAGTATTTATTTTCATTTTTAATTTATTTTGCTTAGCATAATCCCTGCCATTTCCATTCATGTTGTACAAATCAAATAACAATAATTCTTTATACCTGAGTAGTATTCCATTGTGTGTATACAACACATCTAAATTCATTTATCTTCTTTAAGTATTTAGTTTTTCCCAAAACTTGGTTATCATAAATATAGGTGCACTGATGGTCCAGTCACTATGGGAAGTAGTGTGGAGGATCCTCAAACTAATAAAAATGGAAGTACCATTTGACCCAGTAATCACTCTTCTGGGAACTACACAAAAGTATACCTCTATGTGGGTACAAAGGGACACCTGTACTCGGATGTTTTACGCAGCACTATGTATAATTGCATGGATATGGAAGTAATCCAAATGTCCCAAAAGAGATGAATGGATAAAAAATATTGCATTAATGGATAAAAAATATTGCATGGATATGGAAGTAATCCAAATGTCCCAAAAGAGATGAATGGATAAAAAAAATATGGCATATATACACAAGTATTAATCATCAATTAAAAATGAAAAAAAAGATGATTTTGTGATAACATGGATGTACCTAGAAGAAATCATATAGCAGAAACAAGTCAGAAAGAAAAAGACAGAATCCAAATGGTTTCACTCATATATGGGATATAGAAAAAAACAAAGAAAAGTCCAGGAGGGAAAGTCAAAACAAGCTAAACAATCAAACTGAAGTTCACAACTTGGAGGGAGGGAATGATCAGGGATAGGAGAGTCCTGGGATTACAAAGGAGTGAAATAATTATATAATAAAGTATTAAAAAAATAGGTGCACTCAACCCCTACTAATTATATATCCCTGCAAATTAGCAGGTTTGTATTCTTTAGGTAGGTATCAAAGAGTGGACTTGTTTAATAATTTTAATACCTCTATACAATTTTACATAGAGATTGGAATATTTTTTAATGTGAACTCTGAGTTTTCACAGATAAGGAAAATTATCTGTGTGCTGAAGTGTAAGATGTAAAGTGACAACTCTATTATTTTACTAGTCTCTCATTAAAGAATTGAATATTTTTTATGTAGCACAAATTCTGGTGGCCTTGATATTTTCCTATTTCATATATTAGTCCTTTGCTACTTTGTTTTACTTACATGTATAAAAAGCAGAATCACTTATTTTTAAATTTTCACTCATTGTTCTGTTAGCTTGTTATCAAATTTTCTCACTTTATTTCGTTAAAATTTATTTTTCCCCTTGGGTATTACTAAACATACAATGTTTTTGCATTTTCCATTGTAGAAGCATATTTTCTCTCTTATTTATATAGCCCTCTTTTAAGGGCTACGAACCTTTCAATCCCAGCAATAATTTAAAGGTTTGAAATACTCAAGAAACATTTAAAAAGTATAATTTATTAATTTATTTAAAACTAAAAATCATAGGATAGATATTGATAAACTAATCATAAAATTTAAATAGGCATCATTAAAGAATTCTGATTATATTTAGATGTCTTCATTGTACCTATAAGTAATATTCATTTAATTTATTTTTATTATTATTGCTATTATTATTATTGATATTTTTACTACTGCTAGTATCTTCTATTTAAGGGTGATATCATTGTACATGAAAACATTTATGATCTATTAAAAATTAATTTCTAAATTCTGTATTTTCTTGAAAAAAATTCTAATATTTGAAATTAAATTGTAATGTTATTTTAAATTTAATCATGACACATAAACTAGTATTTGAACTTCTCAGTATATTTGAAAAAGTAATTTTTATCTGACAAGCAAATATAAGTAATTTCATGGCAAAATGTATGACAGACATACTTTTTTCACTTCTTAAAAAATTGAGATAGTATTGATTTACACTACTGTATATAATTTAAAAGTATAGCATTGCATCTTTCAGATGTGAAAGGCACCATTTATCCTTGGTTCCCTCATCTGTCCTTTTTTCCTTTCTCCTTTTTTCCTAGGAGGACCTTTGAATAAAATTATGAATATTCTTGCTATAATTTTCTAATAGTGATAATATTGTCACAACATAAACAATTGTCAATTTGGAAAAGATACAGCAATTCAATTAAAAATTGTATGCTTTGAGTACATGTACTAAATTTACTGTTTCTAGATATTTTGAACACTAAAGCTGAAAAGTCTGGATTATGTTATTTAAATCAGGTTTGTGGTAGAAATAGTTAATGTTAAAGCTAATTTTACTTTTGCCTTATTTTCTCTTCCTCTTATTGTAACTTTTGGATGTAATGGTACATGCAAACCATCACATGCTCAAAAAGGATTTTGGTGTGTCTCTGGCATGTATTTTTGGGGAAGTACAGGGGGCAGATTAAGTTTATTTAAGAAAAGGGAAATGAAAACTCAGAAATAAAAGGAGATAGAACAGAAGGACAACCTGAATTGGCCAGACTTAGGAGGGAGAGGGAAAGACTACCACTCTGCCATGTGTTTTAAATTGTACAGACCTGATTAAACTGACAGATCCATTGATGCCATTAGCATATGTGAAAGTCAATAGCTATTTCTGCATTCTCCACTAACAGAAATGACCATCAAAATCATGAAATCCAAATGGTTTGGAAAGAAATCACATGTTGCAATCCTCTGGTATGCCATTGCCATATAAGTCTTATACAGGTTTATTCAGAAGCAAAAATAAAAGTAGTTTGGACTTAATAAAGAAATTAAGTGACAAATGTTTGCTATTTCCCTTCATATTTAAAGCTTATAAAATAACTTGCTCTAGTTCCACAATGAGGATACATGCATATAGAAACATTAACTGTATGCTTAATGTTATGTATAATACCAACACAATTTGAGCTGTCCGTTTGTTTCTCCAGCACCCAACCCCCCGTTCCTTTTGTTTCTTGGTACCTCAGCCCTCAATATGCTTTGAGAAAAGTCACTATCCAAAATATATTGGGGTTCGAAGTAATGCGCTTGAAAACAGAATACAGAAACTGTATTCTTAAAAATAGACACACCATACAGTTCTCTACATTTATACCACGTAGTCAAAAATACACAAGTCTCTGCAAATGTGAGTAAAGCACTGATTTCTAAAATGCCTGAATTAATTGTGCAACAGAAAGTCTAAAAAGGTGGGGAGGTTAATCCAATTCTTTCTGCTCCTCTTGAACTTCTAACAGAACTTGAGACCAAGACCAGCTTTTCTCCACCTGCCTGAAGTCAAAAATCACAAGGATAAGCTTCAATTACTCATTGTAATCAACTCATATCATTACTACCAACAGGAGAGATAATCAATACTAGGCAGGATGAGATCATAGTCAGTGCATGACTTACAATCTCAGTTACATTTTAAGACCTTTGGCCAAGCATAACTCTTGAGAGACTGAAATGAAAAATAAATGAGAGAGTGAAAGGGTAGAAAGTCACTGCCCTCAATTTCTTTCACTAATTTGTTTACCATAGAAAGAAAGAAATGGAAATGACTGACAGATGTTACCTCTGAATGCTTTAGGTTTTGTTCTTGATGTTGGTTTGTTTTTACTTAATTCCTTAATGCCAGTGTTGACTATCTATGCATTAAAACCTCAGTGATATAATTTTAACTAAAATTACTAAGGTGATACTATTGCTTACTTTTTTTTATGGTTATAGTGAATTCAAAAAAGAAAAGTAAATAAACACATTGGTCTGTTATTACCAGCTAAAAATTAGGCTAATACTTCTTTGGTTTATTTAATTATTTGAAATTTCTTTGTCTTTTATAAAGATCCAAATTTAATAAAAATTATTTATTTAAGAATTGGGTTGTAACTAGGTATCATGACAGAAATCACCATCTAGTTTTCCAATATTTTGATAGAACTAGTAGCCTAAAATGTTATTATTACTATGATATTACTTCATATAAATTCATATAAAGGTAAAGTACCATATGTTTCTAAACATCTTGGAAGAAGTAGCAATTATTTATCACTGCAAAAATATTAAACCTTAATAAGCACTCAAACTGAATGACCTGCTCAGTTATGTAAAAAATAATAATTAAGTGGCAAAAATAATAATAAAGCTTAAAAAATATAATTCATTTAAACATTTACATTTTATCTCAAATAGTTCATCCTAGTCTCATTAATATTGGAGTAGAATGCTGAGAATCCATCCTGTTTATATATTGCTATCAGACATCCATGTGAAATTGTAAAGAAGTAAGTTAGCATCATTGAAAATGAAATTTGGTTTCTCTTTCTCATGGACCTTGAAACTCTGTCTCTCCAGATTGTTCATTCCCCAGGTCTCAGATTCTTTTTCCCAAAATAAATTCTTACTGAGATCATTTATTTTGTCAATTTCAGCTCTTCAGTCACTTTATAAAATCATAGTACCCCATCTAAAAGGTTCTTCATGATAGGTTAGAATATTTGCTTATTATATGAAAATTAGCAATCTTAACACAGAGAAGAAAACATTTTGAAATGATTCCAAAAAGTATATACCTTTCATTCTTTCATTTTTGAGTAGTTATCAGGGGAAAGGTTTTATACCAGAAGATATATTGATACAATATAGAGATAGATAAATATAGGTAGGCAGATTGATATTGAAGGTATATCCCAGAATTTTAAATTAATTTTTATTATAGATTTTAGCACATCTGTTTTGCAGAGATGATGAATGGAGCCTAAAAATGTAGTATCATGACAATAAGTACAATTTAAAGTTATAAATTTAGGGTTCAAAATTCAAGCATTGAATTGAATCTTTGAATTGAATCTTTCGGACTCCAAAGATTATGTTCCTTTTGTTTAATGGACAATGTGATGAGAATAACAGGGAAGTAATATTTTTTTTTTTCTATTTTGGTATCTTCTTTTAGAATGTTCTTTATTTTCTGAACTTTATTTTTCACAAGTATACATGTATGTAACAAGACAAACCCTTTCTTCTCCCTATATTCTGGAAGGAGAAGATCTAAAAATAGTGTCCTTGCAATTAGAGATAAATTTTAAATTAATTGTAGGTTGGAAAAATAGCTTATGTTTTTGACCTTTTCTAGCAGTGAAATGTATTTTTATTATTTTTGCCAATAATTTTTGTTTATTTAACTTTCCACATATCACACAAATGGAATAAAACTGATACATAGACAAATTGAAATAAAATATCGAAAGTGATAAAGGATGTTATATGGTACTCTCCAAAAGTCTTGCAGCTACACACACACACACACATACACACACACACACATGTCTACAAATACATGCACACACACTCTCAGAAATAAGCATACAAGCTGACTTTATTCTAGTAGTAATTCTGGGACCCAGAGATTTCTACATCCAGATTTAACAGTCCTTAATAAATATGATTTTAATCATCAGTGTGACTTCATTATTTATAAGCATTTTGAATCTTTCTAAATTATTTTAGATATTCTAATCATTTTAAATGCCACAATAGAAGGCATTTCTCTTTTTGCAAATACTAAATTCACAATTGATATTTTATGTAGTAACATATTAAACAACTGCTAGGGCATTATGTTTAATGTTCCTAAGAAATGTCCACATTTTAGATTCTTAAGAGGTTTGGAAGGAATCTGGCATAAGACCTAAATACACTTGCAAAATATTTCTTTGTGTTAAAAACTACCCAAGTATTCTAAGAATTTTCAGCATGTGCAATAGAGATTTTATGTAAATATATTACTTCCTTGCCCTTATTTCCTACCTAAATCTCTTCAAGGACACCAATAAAGTTTAGATTAATTCCATGGGCATTTCTAACTTTCTATATTCAAGTTCCCTTTTCAATGAATTCTGTTATGAGCCAAACTATATGGTTTTTCCTTACATTTCAATTGTAATTCATTATATTCCTGTGATTTCTTTATACTGCTTTTTTCTTGATTTGCAGAAACTCCTCAAGAGCAGATCATCAGTCACTGAACATGTGTATAAAAAAATGACCTTCATGTCTAATTCTTTTTTAAAATAATTTCTGTCTGGACAAATTCTTCAAGGTAGTATAATCTTTGCAGCTTAGTGTTGCTTTTTTTTTTTTGATCATGTAATTTTGATGGGAATAATATGGTACATGTACATGCATGTAGATATATATTTTTATTACTTGTATTACTGAATATAAATTCTAATCTATAATTCATTATTTAGTTTTTATTGTTTTCTTTTACTATTTTCAGTGATCAGAGGGATGAGGAACACACTATGAAATGATTTTAAATAATTTCTGCTTCAATTTCTCCTCTGCATGCTTTAGTTGTTTTGTATAGATAATTTTATGAGTCAGCAATTCCTTGATCACTTGAAATAATGTTTCACAATATTGTAATAGAGGTAAAAATGGGACAAAAAATGATGCTGGACCCTTTTATATAAATGTAAAACATACACATAAATATACATTATTATATTTACATTTTTTTCAAAATATGAAGAATACATGCCTGAGAGAGGGCTTTACCTGTAGACAAGATATATTATAGTCATTCAATACTTAGTATTAGTAAAGTTTTTCTAGATTATCCTGTAACAACAACCATGAATTTTAGTGGTTATTAATATACAAGATGCAAAATTTTAATATTCACTTATGAGTATTAATTACACCTCGCATGAAGTTGTAATTAAATCTCAGAGTACCATCATCATATAGGAGAAACATCTAAGACTTGATCTTTCATAAATGGTGAAGAATGTGCTCTAGAATCTTAGTCAATTAATTTACACAGAAGACCATATCCACCATCACTGTACCATAACCCTCACTGCTGCTCTCTTAAGTCCCTCCTTCTTGCAAGGTGGTAGAAAGGTGGTAATTCTGCTATGTTCCTGAAAGAACAGGAGACCAATATAAGGGGAATCAAAAGAGGAGTCTTGTTTGAAATAAAAATTTAATCTGTTATGTATTTTTCAGTATTAACCCTCAAGATTTCTTATTAAAATCCCAAGGGTGAGGAAATTATATTTTGATTTTCATAACTAATAATCAATATCTATTTCATTATATTCAAGTTATTTAACTAAGTATACTCTATTATTTTTCTATTAATATATCATAAGATATTTATATTTTTTCATATTTAATAGATTTTAGTCCTTGTTTATATTTATAATTCATATGTCCATGGTATGTTTAAAATGTCTAAATTACATTTTCATTTTAGAACTATAAAGCTATTTTCATGTATTTTGATAAGAGGAAATTAATGTTTTGTATCTTTTTTATTAAGAATAAATTAATAAATTGCCTCTAAATTAAAATCATGTATATTTTTTTAGTTTTGAAGTGTAGCCATAAGCTATCATTTTTTTAAAGGAAGTACGTGTTCTGCTTTACTGTCTAGGTTTAACCTGAAGGAATCTACGAAGAACCTTTTTGCATTTGCACAGTTTAGTCATGTTACTATTTGTTATATCAACATATTTTACAATACAGAATACTACATCACATTAGGTTCATTTATATAACTATCAACCATTTTTTTCAAATTTGATTCAAAGCTTTTCTGTGTAGTTAACCTGTAAATTTCAGTAAGTGCATGTGAATACCTCATTCCCAAAGCCCAGTGACACCTGCTGCAAGCACTTAGCCCAAATTGATGAATATAATGCAGTTGAAAAGCTCATTTACACATGCATTTGTTTTGTTATTTCATAGTTGAGAGTTCATTTACAAAATTATATGGCACAAGGAAACCATGTTTACAAGTATGGTACATCTCTCTTATTTGTGCATAGATTTAGGGGTATGCGTATTAGGGGGTCAACAAATCATTTAAACCCGTTCACAATTCTTTTTGGAAGATTTAATGTGATTTGAAATAGAATGAATTATATGATCTATGTTTTGTTTGAATTAAAGCTAAAATTGTCTCATTTGGGCAATCTTATAGACTGGGGTAAGGGTGGTCTGTCTGTACTGGAAGCTGAAGGAAGTTAGTTAAGGATAAAAATCAACATAATATATCCTCCAGATGAATAACCAATGTGACTAAGTAGCTGATTTCCCTGCATTTATAGTTTAATTGAACCAAATGCAAATTCTTAACTTGTTTGGCTTGGTTGAACAGATAATAAGCAATGTTGAAGTATAATGGCTAAATGGCATGTCATAGATTATATTTCTTGATTTGCCATTTACCATTATGTATGTGCTATTTATTAAAAGTCTCATTTTCAGTTAGAAATTTCTTATATATAGGAAGCTATTGCCTGCCCCATTTCTAAATCTAATCCTACAAAGTAAAACACTTTCCAAAGACTTAACTGTTTTACATATTTATGAATTTCTCTGCAGGCCCCCTAAGGGATTCATTTCTCAGTCGTGTCATAAGACACCACAGCATAATGCTTGGCTTATTTTCCCATCAAGTATTGTTCTATAGCTACATGATGTTTTCTGTTTGTTGCTGTCTAGAGCAAATTGAGGATATAGCATGACCCAGTCTGTTCAGTGTGTGGACTCATGCCTGCAAGCACTGGGACTCTGTACAACTTTTCACTCTGCATTTCTGTGTCATATCAACAACCTCATCTGCAGAAATACATTCTGATGGAGTCACCCTGAGGTAGACAATGCTTAATTCTCCATTTCAAACTCTTCCAGGAAAGAAAAATGCTTCCGCTGGAAGGAATCTACCCTCTCAGCTCCCTATTCTCCTAAAACAGTGTTTACTCTGTTACTTGTTTTAGATATGCTTACTTGGTTTGATAAGCATTTTGAGGCTGGTCTAGTATAACCTAATACTGATTCACAATATGTTTATGATAAGTTTTAACATGGTGCCTATGGATCTGCGTGTAACTTACTGCCTAGTTTTTCTATACTCTGCTTTTGAGAAATTATCTAGGAAAAGAAATAATTGGATGATCAATTGTTAAACATTGAAAAATTATTTGTAAAAAATATCTAAAGCTATTTTAGTAGTTCCCATCCCTAATATTGATATTAATGTATTCCTTGAAAAATGACATTCATGAAAACAATTTACTAAAACATATTCTATACACAGTCATATACACACATATATTCACATACACAGAGATGTTATCTCTAATGTGCTAACCTAACTGAATGTGTTAGAATGATTGTCTATGATGGAATTATAATAAGAAATGCATTAAGAGATATGAAAATTCTCACATATGAAATAAATAAGTACAGTTATTGGTCACTGCATACTCCCTTGTCTACTTATAAAATATTGCATGAAAACAAAGATCCATTAATTTTTAACACAATGGAAAATGCTTTTGCAAATACGTTTTTTTCTGTATTAGTTTGAAATGACAGGTCACTTTATAAAAGTTCAGTAAGTGAATAGGGTGAATTAAAACAGAAAAGAAATCTGAATTAGTGGATTTATTATTAACTTGACTTTAAATTATGCTTTCTGTTTAAGTTTAGAGAATATGGCTTATTAAAAAAAACTGGCATTAATAATGTCATAATTAAAGTAGCATTTTCCTCTTCAATAAAGCAAGGATTTAATTTTAATGCAAATACAGTTGAGTTCACTATTTTGCTTAATCACCCATTGAATAAATGTATTGAATATTTGTTTAACTGATATTATCTTTAGCATTTTGCACTCTGAAAATTAAGCAAATAATATCAAAGTTATAAATACATAATGCATTTGTCTTTTCATTGTTCATTTTGTTTGCATGTTTCTTTAGCAACTTTCAGACATGGAGCTGATAAAATCTACTATTATAATCTGTATAGATAAGTTTTTCAGGTATAAATGCAATGATTGATTTTTGAAAGTTGTCTTCCTGAAACTTCATTTTTATTCATATTACACATATATTTTTTCTTTTTGGTGCATTAGAATGTCACATTGTAAATATATTTATAAAGAACAATGTCCACCAATGTCATGTGAGATATAAAGTTTATGCCGTAATTCAGATATTTCATATATTCATTATATAAACATATTCATATATATAATTGTGCATGGATGCAATTCATTCTGATTTGACTTAAAATTGAATCACAATGTTTTATATAATCATATGTGTATGTACACCTATGTATACTTACATGTTAATAACATCTATTACTTTATATAATTTATTACCGTATGCGTATCTGTTTAGTTTCTTAGAATTGCCATACAAATTAACACAAATTTGGCCACTTATAAAAATGGTTATGGATGCTAGAGTTCTGCATTTAAGATGCAATAAAGGTTTATTTTTCAGAAGTTTCTAGAGAAGAACCTTTTCCAAGATGTTAAAATTTTTGTGGGGCTCGAATAGGTGCACAGACATGTTGCTCATTTGCTTTTGTCTTCATTTAATAATTGTTATTAGTTTTTTATCCTATTTTACTTTGTTCTTCCGTTTGTTTTAATTTTTAGATGTTTACTGAAAGTTTCACAGAGATCAGGAAGAGGAATCTATACTATATGATCATAGCAAAAAGTTATCTTTGGATAATCCCTCTCTAATACATACATTAATGGCCCTATACTGCTTATTTCTTCAAAAATACTAAACATTTTACTTCTGAGAAGTGGAGTCTAATTTATATTCCTGAGTCAAATGCAGGGTGTAAATCAGCATTGCCTTGATTTTATATATATACATATATATATATTTAAAAATATTAAAGACTTCTAGCATAGAGAATGACACTTATTCTGTTCTCCCACCAGTAGTTATTTCCCTATGGTTTTATCCCCCTTTTAAAAATGTAGTAATATCTTATCCTGTTATTTAATCTTTGCTGTTATTTTGAATTTGTCCAGATGCTATGAAAGTACAAGGGAGGGGAGAACACACATAAACTGGTTAAATAGCAATAAGTTTTGATTTGTTCTAATGTCTGTATGACATTTGTCTTTTAATTAAATATATTATTTTTCAATTTAACATTTTAATTTTCCAGTTTTATTGAAATATATATATATATATGCTTGTCACTGTATAAGTTTTACAGCTTACAACATAATATTATATATATATATATATATATATATATATATATATATATATATATATATATATATATATATATATATATATAATGGAATGATTACCCAAATCTTTCATCTATAAAAACACACAAAAATATTTCCTTATGATGAAAACTCTTAGGAGTTATGCTAATCTTGTTAACTTTTCTCTAGCAACTTTTATATGTATATTCTACTAAAGTTTATAAGAAAATACATATGTATTTCTAAATCATGCATTTTATTATTTTCTGTAATTTATGTTTCTTTGTTTTCAGGGTCTGCCTTATAATTTTTATATACAGATTTTATTGAACAGTTGCCATAGTTATAACAGCTTTTTTGTATATATAGATTTTCACCATTGGTAGATCTTAGGAAGAATTTCTATGACTTTGTTGGCAGGTGTTCTAATTGTCAAATAATTTTGAACAGTTTCCTAAATATTTCAAATGCACAATTGCAGAAATTTTCTATTTCATACCAATAAAGGATATTTCTATTTTCTGTCTAAAGCATTAATTTCATTGGACTTACAGAAATTTGACTTTTTGAGAGAACTCAAATCTCATTTTGTTGTTTTCCTCTCCTTTGGCTACCCCTTTTCTTCTATAACAATTTCATATACAGAGCTTGGGCTTTCTTGTTTTCTTTTTCTGGAACACATATCATCATTTTTCTTGGCTATAGCATCCATGGAATCTACTATCTTCTAATTCCTTAAAAAAGGACAGTAGCTTTTAATGTTAATGTCTTAATGTTTTATTGTTGTTGAGTTATATTAGTTCTTTGTAGATGATATTGAATATATAAGCTCACTGTTAGATGTGTGGTGTGCAGATATTTTCCTCCAGGTGTCTGCTATCTGAGCAACAGTTCACCTCACTCTTCCAGCTCCCCAGAATATATGTCTGAATCTACCCCATGAGTTAAAACTAGCAGACACCAAGCCCTTGTCCCTGAAAACTGGTTCCATGATTAATATCTAAGACCCTGTAACTGATGACTGGTAGCTGGGCTTCAGCAGAGTGAATATGCTAGGTGCAGAGCAGAATCAATAACAGCCAAAATAAACACATAGAAGTATACTATGTACTGGAAGCAACATCTAGGTATAGGTGTGGGGTGAGCAAATATTTGAGTAGTATCAAGTAGGCAGCCTAAGCCAACAAGGTGGGCCCACATGGCCTGGCAGGCCCTAGAAGTTCCATAGTAAGATGACATATGAGCTCCTCATACACAGTCCCCAGCACAGTCCAGTTATGTACTATGGAGTTCCTGCGCTGGGCCATGGGACTCTTCTGTGAGTTGAGAAGTTCCTGGTGGCAGCCCCAGCGGTGGAGTTTAAATCCCATTTTTAAATTGCAATTTATCCATTTGTCTCTTTTGGGGCATTTGGGTTGTTTCCATGTCCTTGCAATTATAAATAGTGTTACAATAAACATCAAGTACAGGTGTCCATTTGTATAAGTATTGAGGTCTCCTTTGGATAGCTTCCCAGACGAACAATTGCTGGTTCAAATGGTAGTTCCATTTTCATTAGTTTGAGGGTCCTATATGGTGTTTCATGTAATAGCTGGACCAATTTACATTCCCACCAGCAATGTAAGAGTGTTCTTTTCTCTCCACATCTGTGTCAGCACTTGTTGTTGCCCATTTTTTTAATGTGGGCCATTCTTACTGATGTAAGATGGTATATCATTGTGGTTTTGACTTATATTTCCCTGATGAATAAAAAAAGATGTGGTATATATACACAGTGAAGAATTGTACTATCATTATCATTGCTGTTATATAATAAATACAATTTATGACAATTCAGCTGGGTGAATATTACAGTATTGTCTACAAAAGATAAAACTAAGACATCACTAAACTATAGATTTAATAACTTTGTCTTCAATTTTATTCAGTACAGAATGAGAACAGGGATGTACCAGCTTTGCATTATTACAAAGTTTTCTTGTTTTGTATTTCATGTTACCTTTGTACCTTCTTAATCAGAACTTAGTTTTATGTGTGCTCTTACACTTAATCCTTTCATTTCTAAGAATCATTGAAACATAGTCCTTGGTGTCAGAGTTTTTACAATATAATTAAATGTTTATGTTTATGTATGGGCATGTACATAAGAAAATGTGTAATTCTTTGTGTACTGATCTTTCAGAAAGCACCATATCCAATCCTAGATGACCATGTATTTAACAGAAATAGCAGTTTATTCTTACAACCTAAATTCTGATCACTTCTTATAATGGAAAGATCACATAGAACTAAAAGTTTTTGTTTTAAACAGCAAAATTTGGAGTGGAAAATCATTCTAGTTCACTCCATAACTATATACAGGTCACATTTTTATGGATTCTTTATGTGTAAGTAAGTATATGGTGAGGAAATTATGGAACTATGCAAACTAATATTTTTAGAATAAGCTTTATTTTAGAAAAAAACAGTGACGATGAAAGTTTTGCATTAAGTTGTATATTACACATATATGGAAATATACATATATACATATATTTCTATATTTCTAAAAAAATCTTACAATTAAGCAATTTTAAAAATTTCGCTTTCTAAAGTAATTTAAAATATTTGGCACTATAAAATGTGAAATTTTCCTTCAATTTCATATAATCCTACAAAGAATTAACTTCGGCATTCATAAAGTAATGTTCATATTGAAACAGGGCTTGAAATATACAATGATCAAAAATAATAAAAAATTAGTCATTCTAAGCATATATTTAATTAAGAACATTCTTACTAGTTGTTAATTTTCTTTCCAATCTTTCAATCTAACTTTCTTCTAACATTTTCTGTTTTAGTAAAATGTAGAAAGAATGTTAAGTGATCATATATTACTTTAGCTATTCAGTTTGCTGCACATTTTTCAACTGTTTTGTGGGGTTTGAGTTTTTTATAGTTCTTGGATATTAGCCCCATATTTGGTATATAGTATGTAAATATTTTTCTTCCATTTAGAAAGGTGACTTTTGTTTTGATATTTTTTACTGTATAGAAGGTTTTTAGTTTGCTATAGTCTCATTTGCTCACATTTGTTCAGCTTACATTTGTGCCAAGTATTTGTTTACTTATTTTATAGAGGCAACATTGATTTATAATGCTATATATGATTTGGAAGTATATAATCACACCCTTCAAGTGTATGTTACCATCCACAACCACACCAAGTCATCCATAGACTTGCACCATGGTTCATTGTGCTTCCTCCTCTTTCTGCACTTCACCTTTTCTGAGTTTGAATTTGTATATAATAGATACTAAAAATAAATTGGTTTATAAGTGCTATGATCTCTGAATAAATCCATAGAGATTTTGCCTTTTATTGTAAAGTTTTAAACATATATCCTCTAAATCCATAGAACCAAATGTTTTATTTTTGTTTTCACCCATAACGGCATTTAATATTTTGAAGTTTGATATGTCGTATTTGGCTGCCTTTATCATAGTAAATCAATCATGTTCCTTTCAGTGAGACTCAATCCGATTTTAGTTGATGAACATAACTTGATTTGAGATACTGGAGTCATAGCTTATACAAAAGGTCAAAGAAAATAAAAGTTAAGGTGAAAATTTAAAGATTAAAAAAGCCTGCAATTCTTTTTTCCCAAAGCAATTAGAATATGCAATAGAACACACACATATTTTCCTCCTTTAGTCTTCTGTATTTTATCTGTATGGGAATATACAAGCTCAAAAGTGTCAACTTTGCAAAAAACATAATTGAATATAATACACAATTATGGCTCTAGTAATATTCATAAAACATTTGACAAATATAACAGCTATTTTCTTTGGTAGGCAATTTTCAAATTGCTGATGATTTTGTTACATAAATTTAAATGATATTCATTTCTGTTAGTGAATGGTTCTGTAAATTATGCTTCATTTTGTTTTACTTTACATTTTTTACGTATTCTAAATACCCACCATATGGCTTCCGATAAAATTTCAAGAGTCTTTACTTCTTACTATTAGACTCTACATTTTACCACTGTGGCTACCTCCTTTTTCGCCTCTCACTTTCTGGCACCAAATTTTGTTGTTTAATTTTTTAAATTTAGAAAAATATCATGAAAAAATTGAATCTTTATATCTCTAGTTTTCTAATTTTCATTTTACTACTATAAAAGTTACATCAATATCCAGAATACTTAAATAAATAAAATTGTAACATTTACTCAATATGGTTTCCAAGCAAAACAACATAAGATGCTTAAAAATAGTAATGTCTGAAATCTTTCCCAAAATATCCTTAGTTTAGTGCATCTAAATTGTTAAAAGTTTACCAAGTGATTCTAATGAACACAAAAATTAGGTTGCTTTAACCACATTCTAACTTTGAATTATTGTATAGCATGTAGGTAAATTTCTGAAACATAAATGAACCTTAATTTTATAATTAATTTCTGTCAAATCATATCTACTACTATGAAACTTTTACTATATTTTTTCTTCAAGTTTTGCAAATTATTTTTCATCTCATTGTTTCTACTCATGCTAGGAGTCATATTCCTTGATTTTTTCATTTCTTTTTGCCTGTTGTATCTTTGAGTTACTCTCAATTCAAGGTTAATTTCACACGTACCTTATGGTGTCTTCTACATCTACAAGGCAGTATAGCCACTATCCCGGTTGTTGTCCAGTTTCTTTGCTCTTATTGTTGCAGAATAATTATATATATAATGACTCACATTTGTCACAAAGCATGCCCATTTTGCATCACAATTTTTGTGATCACACTGGAATTTGTGCTGTCCAGTTCACATATTGTTTGTTATAATATGCCATAGATTTTAATTCACTCCATTGAGCCTTTCACTTTATTATGAACTCTCTAAGAGTAAGGTCACACTATATATTGTGGTTTGTGTGACCTCCCACTGTAGGCAAACTGTCTTTATACAATATTCACAGAAACTGTTAAGTCAATTTAGTGAAAGTGTGGAAGTTAATGCATGTGAGAGATAATGTAGTCTTTTTATAAAACTGCTGCACATATTTGTATTTTTAATTTTAAGACTTTAATACTTATTTTCCATCAGTTGTCTAGAATATCAGAGATTGAATTTACACAAATCAAGTTAAAGTCACTTCTGCAACACTGTGACAATGATTTTGCCAATATAGTTTGAAGCAAATTGAGGTCACTGTATGTTTTCTCATAGCCTTGCTCTTAACTTTTTTCTCATGAATTGCAGAAGGTTTCAATTTACTGAAGCACCGAGGTAGGTAAGATCCAATCAAAGTAAAAGCAAAATCAATACATGCTAACCTCGAAGGGCTAAATAGTAGTGACATCAGTCATGAAGAAAAGTTGTTTGCAGGTTTGAAGCACTATTATTCTATAATAGTAAGAGAATAAAACTGCAACTGTGGACACTTGTTAGTTTTGTTTATCTTAATATATTTAACAAGCAAAGAGGTAACAGGGTGAATTGCCTTTTATTGGTAGACTGTGCTGAACAATGAGAGAAAATCTAACTCACTCACCATAATTGGACATATTTTGTCATACAATACATTTTTGATAGTCTAGAAAATAATAATTCAATAATTGTAGTGTTTATCTAGATCACTAGTCTTTAAACTGATGCTCTTAAGGCATGTATGCAAAGGTATACATGAATTTTTAAAATTTTATTTTACACTTAGAGTGAAATGTGTTGAATATAAAGGAAAAATGAGCTACTCATTTAAAATACATAGAAAAGTGGTTATAAACACATATTTGAGTTTTAAATTTGCCACTCATTGTTATTTGAACTTGATGAAGTTATCTTTCTTAGAGGACACAGAAAGTGTTCATTAAATATTGGTCAAACAAATGAACAAACAATAGCATAATACTGTGACTTCATCAGGGAAACTGATTTGTCATCAATACTTTTTTTTCTATTAAATGAGTAAAATTATTGAGTTATAATTTGTACAGTTTATATTTAATTTTATTTTTTAGCAGTTTCAATATTTAATCTCCATGGATTAATGAACAATTTCATTCTTCATATACTTCAAATTCCTAAAAAAAGATTACCTTCTTTTTTTTTTTTTAATCTGTGGGAAGATAGGGAGGTAATAAAATTGTTAAGATGGTTACATAGAAAACTGTGAACCTGAACATGTGATGACAGATTAAAACACTTTTTTCACTGCTTGACTACTTTATTGTACCATAGCTTACATAGGAACTGGTATACTCTCATTCACATTTAAGTTTTTTCACTATCTCTATATTTTTATTAAGAAATTCAACATTTATTTTTTAATTATGTATTTTATGGCTTCAGATCTTACAGTATAATGATGTTTAATTTCAGGTGTGCATCATTGTAAATAAACATATATTAAGCTCACCAGATCCAGAGTACTCATGTTGAATCCATAATTACTGGAATTGAATCCTTCACTGTATTATTGATAAATTTGCAAAAGTACAAGTTCTGCTTGTTTATCCACTGAGATCTGAGAACTCCCTTTACATGTTTCTTTGCTGGATATTTCTTTTAGGAACACTAAGTTCCTTTATTCTGGCTTTAATGATGGCAGCAAGAAAAAGGTCTTATTTTCAGTGCCCCTTATCAGTATGGTTGTGGCATACCAGTCAGTGGGCTCTCTGAAGCCTGGGTACACTTCCCTATGGCCAATGCAGCTTTTACATTGTTTTAAAAACCAGATTTTGTGACTGTCACAACTGTATGTTTTTGTTGTGGAGAAAAACAAAAAGTTTCCACTAAATGTCTAATTTTACCATTCACCATACATTTGACCCCTTTCCTTCAATTCAATTTACCTTTTTCCCCTTCACTTCTTGTAAATACTATTTGGTTTAAGCTCTAGAACTTTATTTTTGCTATGTTCAGCTCAAGTGTTTGTCTGAAATATGTATTCCATCTATGAGTAAAATCATAATATTTGTCTGTCTGACTTACTCTACTAGGCACTAGTACCTTTTAAATCTATGTGTTTTATTGCAAGTGATAAGATCTCTCTTTTAATGTGAGTAATATCCCATGCATATACATATATCACACATTCTTTACCCATTCATCAGTCTTTGAACATTTTGATGTCTTCTAGTTCCTAGCTATTATACACAATGCTCACAAAAATATTTGGGTAAAACCCAAAAAGTTTGGCTTAAAAAATCCAAAAGTGTGGTAACTGGATTATATGAAGCTTCTGGTTTTCATTTTTTGAGGAATTCCTACGTGCTTTCCATAATGACTGCACCAATTTTCATTACCCTCATCAGTGTAACAGGTTTCTCTTTTCCCTGCATTCTTTCCAACACTTGTTTCTTCCCCTCACCTTTTTTGTTTTTTAGTTAATAGCCAAAAAAGAGATGATAAACATACATTCATTTGTTGATTGACTGTATTTTTACTTTGGAGCAGTGTTTGTCTCTTCAGATCCTCTGCCCATTTGTTAAGTAAGGTTGTTTTGATTGTTGATTTTTATGAGTTCTTTAAATATTTGGATATTGACCTTATATAGATATATTGTGCACATATATCTTCTCCCATTTATATGGATGATTTTTGGTTTTGAAATTTGTTCTGTGCAAAAACTTCTGAGCTTGATGTAGTCCCATTTGTTATTTTTGTCCCCCGCCCCCCTTGCTTCTGGTGTTAGGTTCCAACACAATTCTATAATGCTACTGTTAAGGGGTGTATCATGCATACTTTGTCTGTGTATTTTATGGTTTCAGATCATACTTGCTTTTCTATAATCCAACTTGAATTGAATTTTGTGCATGGTGTAGAGGACTCACTTGGCATAGAAACTGCTAATTGTTGCTGTAATAATTATAATTTTTTTTTTCTTGCTAAGGCTGCTTTGCACCCATCACAGCCAAGCTGTTAAAGTCTGCTAGCTTAAAGTAAATAAAAAAAGGGAAGATGTGAAATGCCACTCACAGACCAGAGGGCTCCTAAGGTGAGATGAAGCAAATTTCAGCTTACATTAAATGCCTCCAGCAAACTAAAAACAAAACTAGCACTAAATACCTCTAAAAATGTGATGGTGCCCACTACCCCTCCAAAATATTTACCTAAGAAAATCCTCCTTAAAAAGATATGACCACTTGTAAACAATGCCCCTGCCCCCAATTACCTCATAAAAACTATTATGCTCACCATTTGCCTTCCTTTAAAACTCACCCTACCCTTGCCCTGTCTTCTCTATGTATATCCCTTTCTTTTGTTAATAAATTGTCATTTAGTTCATTACTTCCAAATCCACCCTTAGCTACCACAGCTAAGCAAATCTCTCGTTGTTTCTTATACCTTACTTTCAGCCTCTAACAATGTACATTTTTGTCTATGTATTTTATGGTTTCAGATCATACTTGTTTGTCTATAATCCATTTGAATTGACTTTTGTGCATGTTATTGTGGAGTTGTGATTTCATTCTTTCCCACATGGTTATTCAGAAAAACCTGACCTTTGAAGTTATTCTGTATCATAGCACAGATGTATCTCTATGATGAATGTTGACTTCATCATATTATAGGGAAGCATACTGGTATTTGAGTAGTTTATACTTTTCCCAGAGTATGATATGATTCATCCAGGAAAGAAATGAATTTTAGAGAGGATACAAGGAATATGAGGGTTAAATATTTCTTTAAGGCCAAACATTTAAAGAAATCACATTTATTTGCCACACAAATCAAGTTGTAGTACATATGGATATTATCTTCTCTCATTTTTACCCTTTTATTATCTCCTAAGACTTAATAAAATTTTGATTAGATGTCCAGTCTTTTCTTTTTCAGATGGAATAAATAATTGTGTCAAGCAGATAAGCACATATTACCATGTTAACTTATTAGGGATCCTAAGGTTAAGATAAGCAGTTGGGAGATCAGAGTGTGGACTAATAAAGTCTAATAAAATAAAATAAATAAAATAAAATAAAACTAATAAAGTTTTCATGTGCATATTGTCCACTACTTGAGAGCTTTGATGATATGTATTATTCAACTTTACAAAAAAAAAAAAAAAAAAAAAAGAAATTCTTGCCAATTGTGACAACACAGATGAGCCTGGAGAAAATTATGCTAAGTCAAAAAAGCCAGACACAGAAAGACAAATACTACATGATCTCATATATACAACTAGAAAAAGTAAATTACAAAATAACAGAGAGTACGATGGTGGCTGAAAGTATCTGGGATTGGGAATATGGGAGATTCTGATCCAAGGGTATATATTTTCAGTTATCAGCTGCATAAGTTACAGAGATAGCATGCTAACTATAACTTATCATCTTTAAAGTACTGAAAAGTACTTTTATAGTAGGACTAGTAAGTTCTGATTTTAACATTGACTTATTGCTAGAAAGAATAGAAACTCTACTTTTGGTACATAGTTAGTACTGAGTATGTCATGCTAAAAAGCTTCCCTTGGTGAGCAACATATGGCAGTTAGATATCTGCAACTACAGCTAGCACTGCAACGATGGTTTTATATATATCTATCTAGATATATATATATCTAGATATCTAGATAGATATCTAGATATATCTATCTATCTATCTATCTATCTATCTATCTATCTATCTATCTATCTATCTATCTATCTATCTATCTATCTATCTATCTATCTATCTATCTAGATATCTATCTATCTATCTATCTATCTATCTAGATATATATCTATATATAGATATATATATAGTTAAACTTAAGTAAATTAAAAGTAAAATGGACAAATTTTGACAAATAGAAAGGACTAAGTCAAAATCCAAAATACCAGTGGAGAAGTCTATATTTTTTTCAAAAGTATGTAGGTAAAAGCAAATATCAAAGTGGAAATTTGCAAGTACAATTCAACAAAGTGGTAAGAGCATGAGAAAATTTCGGTAATTGTACTAATCAGATTTGTTATTTTTTAATGAAAGAATAAACAACTGATTAAAAATAAGGTGATTTAAGAAAAATAGTAAATAAGTTAAAAGTAATTAATAAAAGTTTTTGTTGCTCATCTTAAGCTTTACGTCATTTAGTAGCATCTGTACCATGACTTTCAATTATTTAATTAAACTCACAAAATTTTTATAGGTTCATTTCATTTCTTTTAAAACTCATGACCATTATATAAATCTTTGCTTATCTTGGTGAATATTACTTGTTCATTTCTTTACCCTGTTCAATCACATGTTTTAATTTGCTGGACATTTCTGTTTATCAGAGTTGGGGACTTTACAGAAGATTTTTAACAGGAATGCTAAACTGGCATAAGGTTGACTGCTTATTTTTAAATTTCTTTAAATGAACTATTCAATGCAATTTTCAGAGTTCTTTTTGATACTAAATTCTGAAAATAGTGTCTCTTTGTACAAATCCACAAGACCTTAGGAAAATAAAATTCTCAAACTCTTTTTTGACTGCAATTAACTTCTTTTCTGGTTCAAACTCTCTGAGTTAAAGCTAT
Organism: Uropsilus gracilis; assembly: GCA_004024945.1. Classification (NCBI taxonomy): domain Eukaryota; kingdom Metazoa; phylum Chordata; class Mammalia; order Eulipotyphla; family Talpidae; genus Uropsilus; species Uropsilus gracilis. Next base: position 37,610 of record PVHY01008119.1, read on the forward strand.
ATTTCTACCCATGAGAGCCAATGTTTTATCCCCATTTGTTTGAGTGACCCAAGCACATTACAGTTGTATAGATCACTAGTTATTATGGTGTGTATGTCATGTAAAAAAGACCTTCAGTTTCACCATAATAAGTCTTGGTTCACTTGATTTTCAAAGGCCCTGTCAATTTTGGTCAAATATTGATAACTTTGCACAGCTGAGCAGAATGTTCATTTTGTGAATAGCAGCACATTGTAGAGAAGTTTTTTTTTTTAAATATTCTATGAAAGTGCAGAAATCACATACCATGTTGACAGAACAAAATCCCATTATATAGAATCTATGTCAAGAGTGGAAATTATAATGCACTACATCTAGATCAGACATTCTGATCCCTAATAAACACATGAATAAATTTTCCCCCATATACTTCTTAAGATAATTTGAAACCTGGAATGCATTTGATAGACATTGAGAAAACAATTTAGTTGGATATGCCCACAGCATGGCAAAAGAGAGAGAAAGAAAGTAATCACTCTCCTGAAAAATATCATTTTTTAAAGGAAAAGAGTACCAATACAACATCTCAGTAAATTTCAGACTCTTGCAACAAGTCAATAGATCACCTTTAGGAAGACCAAAAACAAGAGAACAAAGGCACAGAGTCAACTTTGAGAGCAGCAGCTCCTCTGAGGCCAGCAGCCATATTGATCCTTGGTATCCTGCTAAGGAGGTACCCACATCCAGCTGGAATCATAATTGTTATTATCAGCAGCAGCAGCAGTAGTATCACCTACACCCCCAACATGATCTGGGAACACCTTGGTTCCTTGGGTGACTCAGAAGATTGAGGTAAAGCAGCCCCACTGGGGCTGCTTATGTTCCTCCAGAGCCAGTTGCTATATTGGCTCTAGTACACTGAGAAGGAGGCACCCACAGACACTTGAACCACTGCCCTCATCATCAGCAGCAGCAGCAACAGCAGCAACAACATCACCTCTGATTTCAGCACCCAGCTGGTAACATCTTGGTTGCTGGGAGTTGCTTGGTTGCTTTGGAGTCTGATGCCTTGCAGCACAACTGTAGCCACTTGCAGATGCTCTTGGTGGAACCACCACATTAGCCATCAGCGGACCTCCATGGAGGGCACCCACAAACTTCTGAGACCACACTGACTACAACTGGGGACAATTTGATTGCTGGGAAGATTCAGGGGATGGAGACTGTGGATTCACAGATGAGGAGCCCTTTCCTGTGCTTACACAGGGCACAGGAACAGAAGTCTTCTCCCCAGACTCACCCCCTGAAGGTGCTCTTGAAAGGTAAGCCAGGAAGACTAAAAATGTATCCCTTAAAGACAATTCATTCAGCTGGGGGGAGAAAGCCTCCCCCACAAGGACACTTGCAAATAAGCTTAACTGAGTATTGCAGATGACTCAGCAGGGAAGAACCCCTCCACCTAACCAGTTGAGGGGGAAGGTCTGGGTGGTGGTGGGGGACACACACCCTTTTTTGTTTTTTTTTTTTTGTTTGTTTGTTTGTTTTTGCTCTGGTTTCATTCTGCTCTGATTTGTTTTCTTCTCTTCCAGTCTTCATTGATTTTTTTCCTATTTTTTCTTATTTCGTTTTTTTTCTCTCATACTTTTCTTTCTTTTTCCTTTGAACATTGCCTAATTTTGCATTTTTTCTCATTTTCCTTTATTTTTTATTTCCTTCTTTCCTTCCTTCTTTGTCTCTCCTTTCCCCCATTTCTCATCTCTCCCAGAGTCACAACTTCAAAAGAAAAACCTTGGGAATTGCTTCCTAGTAAGCCCAACAACTCAGCCCTCAGGATCACAACCTAATACCTGAACACAGAAGTTCACTCCAGGCAGCCAGCAAGCACCCATAGCAGACTGATCACCACTTTGTGCTTATCAGGGCACCTACCACCACATAGGACCCTAGACTACCCCAGACTGCAACCTGGGACTCCTTTCCTTAAAGTGGGGCCTAGACAGACAAGAGATCCAAGCACAAGTCATAACTCATAAGCACTTGCCAGAAAAGAATAGTGCCCAGGCAGGATCCTTAGGAAAGCTTCACACTCAAGTCCCCCTGCCATAGCATTAACCTGTGAACCCTGCCATTAACATTAGCCACCCTGTAGTCACAAGCCCATGCAGAAACCACAGGACATCAATCTCCAATCCCTGGATGCTAAAACAATTGGATAGGAGTGACCAGAAGCCCTGCTTGCCATCAGCAAAGCACCAGTTAACAGAAGCTAAGAAGGGAGATGAGGGACCTGCACCTTGACCTCTGCACACCAACCACAACTACCCAGCCACTAGACGAATAAAACTACCACTCAGCAAAATCACCAAGTAATCATGCCAAAGAACACCAGTGGTACAGGGGCGATCAAAGGAATGTTTCAGGGAATAATACACCACAAAGAGAAAGTCAGCCTACAAAAATCAATAGCATGGACATGGAAGACTATTTCAACCTGACTGAAAAATAATTCAGAGTCACCAAAAAGAAAACACTGAAAAAATTAAAAGAAAAGGCAGAGAAAGAAAATGATATGCAGACACAATAAACAATCTAAAGAATGAAAATGAAACTTTGAAAAAGACCAGAGAGGAACTTAAGAAATCCCATGAAGAAAGAAATAGAATAAATGGAAGAATATGTCAGTACTCTCCAAGACTCAAAGATTAAAAATAAATAAATAAATAATCCAAAAAGTAAAGGAGAAGTGCAAAGGAAGAAGCCTGAAAAAACACTCCAAGAACTATCTGACACCGTGGAAAAAGGAAACTGAATTTTGGGAATACCAGAAGGAGAGGAGAGAGCAAAGAAACCAAGAAACTATTCAAGGAAATAATAGAAAAGAACTTCCCAAATGTGAACAAGAAACAAAAATACAGATACAGGAAGCTAGAACACCAAATTACCACAATGAAAACAAAAATACTGCGGGATATATATCAGTAAAACTTCAAAAATTTCAGGACAAAATAACATAATGAATTAGCAAGATGCAAAAAAATTGATAGTAAAGGAAAACTTGTTAGGCTCACAACAGACTTCTCAGAAGAAACACTTTGGAGAAGAGAATGGAGCAACATATTCAACAATCTCCAAGAATGAAAAAAAAAAAAAAAGTCAGCCAAAGATGCTTTATTCTGCAAAGCTCTCATTTATCTATGAGGGAAAAAAGATGAACCTTCTTAGACAAACAAAATCTTCAGAAATTTGCCTACTAAACCCTCCTTCAATATATATTACAAGAAGTTTTAAAATTTAAACCTATAGAGGAAGGAACAAGAATATAATAAGGTGATGACTAGAACAACAAAAGGATAAACAAAATAACAAGCATGGACTACTACAGATCAATAACTAACCTAAATGTTAATGGACTAAATGTACCAATAAAAAGACACAGAGTCACAGAATGGGTTAAAAAACAGAACCCATAATTCTGTCTCCAGGAAACACACAACTGCAAAAGAGAAAAATAGATCAAAAGTAAAGAGTTGGAAAATAACCCAACAAGCAAATGACCCCAAAACAAAGCAGGTATGTACACAGATTAATTATATCAGTCAAAATAGACTTCAAGTTGAAAATGGTGACAAGAGACACAGATGGCTACTACACAGTGATCGAGGATCAATATACCAGGAAGACATAATACTTATTAAAATATATGTACCAAATGAAAGAAATAACAAAATGCATCAGACAACTGCTAAGATCTTTAAAACAAGACATTAGAAAAAATACATATGTGGTAGGAGACTTCAATTCCCCACTGTCACCATCAGATAGATCAATGAGACAAAAAATAATCAAAGACACAGTGACTTTACATGAATACCTATGCCAAATGTATCTCATAGACATCTATAGGATACTGCACCCCCACAATACTGAGTATACCTATTTCTCAAGTGCACATGGATCATTGTCTAGAATTGAACATGCACTGGGCCACAAGACCAGATGAACAAATCCATGAAGATTAAAATCATACCATCTATTTTCTCTGACCACAAAGGTATCAAACTAGAAAGCAATCATGAAAAGAAGGACTATAAACCTCCTATTTCATGGAGATTGAAGCCTATTAGAAAAAGTAGATTAGTGAGGAAATCAAAAATGAAATAAAATTTTTGAGATGAATGATGATGAGGATACAACTTTATAGAATATGTGGGATGCTGAAAGGCAGTAAGAAGATATATATATATATATATATGTGTGTGTGTGTGTATGTATGTATATATATATATACAAACACTATATATATATATATATACACACACACAGTATATGTAGTCTCACATCACGAAACAAGAAAATACCACTCCTCAAAAGAAAAAACCTATCTCACATCTGAGAGAACTAGAGAAAGATAAACAGACAAATCCCAAAGCAACTAGAAGGAGGCAATCAAAATTCAAGCAGAAATAAATGAAATAGAAACAAAAAGACATTAAAAAAGACCAACAAAACAAAAAGCTGTTTCTTTGAATGGATAAACTAATTAGATAAACCTCTAGCTAGACTCACAAAGAAGAGAAGGGAGAAAATAGAAATAAATCGAATCATAAATGAAAAAGGAAAAATTACAACAGACAAAACAGAAATCCAGAAGATAATTAAAGATTACTAAGAACATCTATATGCAAACAATTTTAACAACCTTAATGGAATGAACAAATTTTTAGAAGCATGCTTCCATCTAAAATCGGATAAAGAAGACATAGAAAGCGTAAATAAACCAATCTCAGGCAGTGAAATTGAAGCAGTAATAAAACTTTTCCCCAAAAACTAAAGATTGAACCAAATGGATTTACAAATGAGTTCTATCAGATGTTCAGAGACGAACTGGTGCCTATCTTAGAAAAACTCTCAAAAAAATAGAGTAATCAGGAATACTACTGAATACGTTCATGCATTCTATAAAGCCAACATCACACTAATACCAAAACAAACAGATAACATAAAGAAAACTACAGGACAATCTCCCTAATGAACACAGATGCAAAAATTCTCAATATAATCCTAGCAAATAGAATCCAACAATGCATGAAAAAGATAATACACCATGACCAACTGAAACTTATCCTAGGCAAGCAGGATGCTTCAACACCTGCAAATCAATTAGTTTAATCAACACATCAACAAAAAGAAAAATAAAAAAACACATGATCATGCTGAAAAACCATTTGACCAAATTCAACTCCCATTTATGATGAAGGTCCTTGAAATTCTGGGGATAGAATGAATATACCTTACATAATAAAAGCAATATATGACAAACCTCGAGCCAATATCATCCTAAATGGTGAAAGAATGAAAGTCTTCCCTTTGAGATCAGGAATAAGGCAAGGCTGTGTACTCTTATCACTACTTTTCAAAATAATACTGGAAGTCCAAGCTAGAGCAATAAGGCAAGAGAAGATGTACAAGGAATTCAAATAGGAAAAGAAGTAAAATTATCAATTTGCAGGAAACATAATAATTTATATAGAAAACCCTAAAACCTCTCTGGAAAAACTAATAAAAATAAGAAATCAGTTCAGAAAGGTAGTTGATTATGAAATTAAAACACAAAAATCACTTGGCTGCTTATATACAAAAAATCAGTCTGAAGAAGAAGAAATTAAGAAGACCTCTCAATTAACAAATGTACCAACAAATATTAAATACCTGGGAATAAACTTAACAAAAGATGTCAAAGACCAAACAAAGAGAACTATAAAACATTGCTAAGATACATAGAAAACACAAATAAATGGAAATATAGTCCCTGCTTGTGAATTGAAGGAATCAACATTATCAAAATGACCATCCTGCCAAAAGCAACTCACAGATTCAATAAAATTCCAATAAACATCTGAATGACATTCTTTATAGTAATAGAACAAATTATCTGAAATTCATATGGAGTAATAAAAAACCTTGAGTAGCCAAAGCTCTCCTGACCAAAAGGAGAGAGAAAAGAGGGCTTGCACTCCCAGACTTAAATTATACTACAAAGTCATAATAATTAAGACAGCATGATACTGGGATAGAAACAGACATACCGACCAAAGGAACAGAATCAAAAGTCCAGAAATAAAGCCACATGTGTATGATCAACTAATTAATCACTGACAAAAGGACAAAAACCATGAAATGGAACAAGGATAGCCTCTTCAACAAATGGTGCTGAGAAAAATGGATTACTATCTGTAAAACAATGAATCTAGAATACTCCCTCACACCATGTACAAACAAACAAACAAACAAACAAAAAACAACAACTCAAAGTGGATAAAATACTTGAATGTAAGATCTAAAATCATAAAATACATAGAAGAAAACATGGACAAAACACTGCAAGACTTACATTTCAGAAACCTCTTTTAGGACACATCTACAGATACTATAAAAATGAGGGAAAACAAACAGCTGGCACTGCATCAAACAAAAAAGCTTCTGCACTACAAAAGAGACAATAAACAAAACAAAAATAAACCTAACCTAATGGAAAAAAAAATTGTCCTAGGTATACAAGTGATAAGGATCTGATATAAAAGATCCACAAAGAACTCACACAACTTAACAAAACCAAAGCAAAAAGTCTAGTCAAAAATGGGACAAGAGCTAAAAAAAAGCTTTTCTTGAAAGAAGAAATATAATGGCCAATAGCCATATGAAAAAATGCTCAACATCACTAATAATTAGGGAAATGAAAATACAAACCAAAGTGAGTAACCAACCATCTCACACCAGTAAGAATGGCCCATATTTAAAAAGAAAACTCCCAGATTAAAAAAAAAATGACAACAAGTACTGGTGTGGATATGGAGGAAAAGGAACACCCTTACACTGCTGGTCGAAACACAAACTGGCTCAGATACTATGGAAAGCTGTGTGGAGGACCCTCAAACTATTGAATATGGAATTCCCATTGATTCAGCAATCCCACTTCTGGGAAATTACCTAAAGGTTACAAAAACACTCATCTTAAAGAACACCTACGTTTGTATGTTTACTGCAGCAATATTTGCAATAGACAGGATAAGTAAACAACCCAAATGCCCCCAAACAGATGAATGGGGTAGAAAGTTGTGATATATGTACATGATGGAATATTATTCATTAATCAGAAAAGACAAATTCATTTCATTTGCAGCAACATAGATGGAGCTAGAAGGAATCATGTTAGCAGAAATAAGTCAGAAAGAAAAAGAAAAATGATATATGATGTCACTTATATGAGGGTATAGGGTGAAATAAACAAAGGAACAAGAAAAATTTAAAGGTGTCAACAGAACTGAAACATAGAGCAAGAGAGTGGAGGAGGGTAAAATCTGGGGTGCGATGGACAAAAAAAGATTAAGATGGCTCACAGGTGATAAGATAGATGGTAGGAGAACCTTGGGGGTAGACAATGATGTCAAAGATTATATATATAGATATAGATATAGATATATAGATAGATATAGATAGATAGATGATAGATAGATAGATAGATAGATAGATAGATAGATAGATAGATAGATAGATAGATAGATACATATAGATAGATATATATGGGGAAATTAAAAATTAAATAACTTACCAAAAAGATATACCATAAGACACTGAATTTTAAAAAAAGGAAAACAAGCTACTTTCCTTAGAGAAATTTTAAAGTCATGGGATACTGTGCATCATTATTAGTATTTACTACCCATCAGAACTGCAAATGTATTTTGTTTTTAAAATTCTGAATCATTAAGTGCTAACATAATATATTTGTATTTCTACAAACTTAAAATAATTTAAATTTAGCTATATTAGTCTACATTTTCCACCTAAATATATGTCATTTTCTTTATAGTTTATACACATATAAAAACACTATTGAAGCCAGTCTAAGAGAACAAATACCATAACTACATTCATGTAGTAGATACTTAGAATGATATTGAGTTAGATATTTCACCAGTTATAAGTAAGTAAATTTAATAATAAAATAGCAGGAAGTGATGATATCTGGCATAATGCAATTTAGTTATTTTATGTAAACTTGCAGTCCATTGGGATGGAACAAGTGTAGAACTAAATGTTGGTAGTTAACCAATACTGAAAAGTTATTAAGGGATTTTCTGACTTCTACTTGCTTTCTGAATCTTTAGACCAATACTGAAAAGATATTAAGGGATTTTCTGACTTCTATTTGCTTTCTGGAAAATCTTTAGACCAGAAAGTAAGTGCATGGTGTCACTTATACCAAGAAGTGCATCCTCTGAGCATGTGATGTTTGACCTTCATTTAGCTGATGTGAAATTTTCACATTGATTATTTTTTGGAAGTTAAAACACTTTTGACAATATGAATGTTGTAGTTAACCAAAAAACAAACAAACAAACAGACAAAAAACACAAAGTGGATGAGGGTTGTAGATAATGGGTATTTTGGTGTTGAGAGAGCCATGATCACATCACCAGGAGACAATATTTATACTTCCAAAATGCAAACATTAATGTAAACCGGCACTGCCAATATAAATAAATGAATACATAAACAAATAAATTTCTTTCTACTTGGACAAAAAAAAAAAAAAAAGAAAAATACAAAATTTTACTTCTAGATATTATTTAAAAAAATAAACATTCCTGAGGTCTTTATAAATTTCAGAGTTTGATTTTAATACTTAGAATTTCTAGTCACAGTAAGTAAATTAGTGTAATGATTAATTCGAAGCTAAGCATTTCCCCCTTCACACTTATAGTTCTTAAAAATTTCACTTAAGAAAGAATAAATTATATAAGCTCTACATCTAAATCATATAAAACATGCCTGAAAAGTTGGGTGCCTATTCATCAGCAAATACTGTTATATGCCAGACCTTTGTGATAACTTTTCAAGTGGTTCTTCTACCTATGTATGTTATCCTTCACACTTCCTAGGATAGATCAGATTCCATGAAATGGTATCAGTCAAGTTCTTGAGGCCATTTGCAAACTATACCTTCTCATTAATGTCTTATATTTCTCCTTGATGAAATAATGACTTTCTTCAAACAGCAGCAGCCCTCTATCTGAACTCATTTTTTCCCATATTTTATGGTTGAGAATTGAAAAAAGAACTGATTATTTTGAAATGTGTTCTACCTTCAGGTATACCATATGATATCTTTATGTAATACATTAAATGTAGGTGGCTCAAATTGCAACTCTAATTTAAGATTCTTATACTTGTAAATTTATTGAGATGAAAGGTTGAAATTGTAACATAAATTAATCAAATACAACTTGATATTACAGTCAACTAAAATGATTTCAATAAGAAATTAGACTATTTCAAAATTATTAACTTATATTTCAGACGTGTTTTAAATGGAGCTGATGAAGCCATTGTAACCATATTTTCAAGTTATAGATAATATTTCATTCAGCATCACATGATTAGACATGTACAATAATTTGCAAATCAATTAGATATCAACTTGCAACTTACAATGAGCAAGCATTGTGCTAATGAGGGATCCCATCTCTTTAAACAGACATTGGGCACAACTAAAAACAATACAAAACAAGCAAAAACAAAGAAAAAAAACCCCTCAATCCCATAGGCTTTCTTCTTTCTCTTTTAACTTAAAAAACGAATGAATCAGTTTTCAGTAGAACATTCTATGATTTTTGTATCTCGAAAGTTAGACAATAATTTGATGAAAAAGTAAGATTCTAGAGACTTTTAGAAAGCTACATTTCTCTTAGTAAGAGCATTTTGAAATAATGTAATTTATAGTTTTCTTCCATATTTAAATAACTTATTTTAAGAATGGATGCTATTTACACAACACAAAAACTGTTGGGGTTTAATGGAGGAGGATAGTCTACAATGATATAAAAATAAAAGATAAATATAGATACAAATAGAGTTTTGGTGCTCTTACAGAGTTTTCTTCAGTGGATTAGAGAAACTTTCCCAATAGAGAAATGGAATATTTGAGTCAGGCAAAAGAAAAAATAAAAAAAGGATGAATGATTCAAAACTTTGAACAGTATATAAATCTCTATGTAGACACTGGATAAAAAAATGGGAAAAAAATCAACACTCACTTGTCAGGCACTAGATGAGTGATGAATAGGACTTGCACAGTCAAACAGCAACAGAGAATAATTAAACAATTTTTTTCAAGGTGAAAACTCATGTTGGTGGTATGCAACGTAAAATGGATTTGTGGTAGATAAAGAAGTATAAGCAAAAACCCTACTACTGAAGCTATAGTAGTTGTTTACAGATAAGAAACTTGGATACCCCATAGCATGAATGAGATAAGAAAGGAAACCCCAACTGAGTGTGCATTTAATGGAATGGGGAAATAATAAGATTAAAAAATGAGGAAGAATTTACTGTCAAGAACAAATCTTAACACTGATAGTTGTATATTTTGTTATCAAACAATATAAATGTGGAAAGGGAAGAATTGCAGTTGAGAAAAGATAGGGAGGCAATAATAATGATGGATAAATATTGATGTCCAAATGCCTACTGGTTATACAGGGAGAGATACAGAAAATGCTGTATCAAAGTTTGAAGCACAGGTGGATAACATGAAGGATGGATGACATGAGAACTAATTTAGTACTTATGAAAATAAGTATATATTGAAGTTTTGAGAATAGATGTAATTTTCCCATAGTGTTACTGTTTTCTATAGAAATTGTTATTTTTGCAAGTCATAGGAGATGAAGAAAATATTTTTTATCTTTTATTTGTGTACTTTATTAGATTTTTCTTTCAAATTTAAAATCAACACTCCTGTAACAAGTCAAGCAACTTTCTAAAACTTCTTTTTGTTTTGAATTTAATTTCACTAGTATTATTTTCTGTATCTTTGGGTGCCTTTTAATTTAGATCTCTCTGTAGTATTTTATATGAACTTCATATTCCTATTTTTTTCCTGTTCTGTCAGGAATTAGATAAATCTCAACACAATATTTCTAAAGTATATGGCTTGCTTTAGTCATGCTTGCTGTCTACAGGAGATTTATATATAATTCTAAAGTAGATTCTGAATTGGAGGGTATTTTAAATTGAGATTCCCTGAGAAAAAGTGATTCTAAATTAAGTATGTATACAAGAGGCTAATGGAAAGCTAGACCTGAGGAAAAAAGTCTATTAGTGAGGGTAAGAGAACTGAGCAGAAGCTGAAGTTAAACTTTGATGGAAGATCTAGCTATTTCCAGGTTAAGATGTCTACTTTGAGCTCAGTATTTGGAGTCTTGTATCACTCCTACACCCAGGTATAAATTATTCTTGAGAGACAGATTAACCTTCAATCAAGGTCATTCAAGGAGATAGACCCAACTATGAGTTGTGAGGAGCCAATACTCATAGTAGCTATGGGCATGAGTTTTTATTGAGGGCATATTCAGTATCCATTACGAGTCTCACTTTGTGCTGCATTTTGACATGTTTCTAGTGGTAAATGTATCCCATTTGATTTAGATAATACAGGATTCCCTTTTATTTCATCTCTTGGGGAAATATAAATATCCAGTTGTTGGGTTGATTTGCACTCTTCTTTATCCCCTCAGCATTTAGTCTCAGGGCTTTAAATAATACTCTTATTTTCATTGCCTATATCCTTTCTAGATTCCTCTTGCAACTGCAGCTGTATTTCTCTTGTCTATGGCTTACCTCATAAGTGAATTTGACTTTCATCTCTCAGTAATTATCCCTTCACTCTACAGCTGATTCATTTGTGCATTTACTATTAAAATGATACAAGGAATAATAAGTCTTGTTGCATTTTCTAACAATAATCTTAATATACATTGATGTTGATAATGATATTGTTAATCTTGTCAAAACACTTAGAGGTTTCCTGGGTACATCTGAAACGTTGGTTGTAGTTTAAATGTCAATGGAACTTTTATTGGATCCTGTGGTGAAATCTCTTCCCATTATCTCAGAACTTAGGACTCCTTGAGACTAAGTTTTAGAAATAGGAAATAGTGCAACTCACTGGAAGGATGCAAAGCAGGCCTATACCTATTTGTCCGCCTTACTCTACAGACTGAAGACTTTTGCATATCATGGAAAAGAAGTGGTTAAATGTTCTTGATTCTGGTATATGGTATATGCTAGAGGATGGTTCTTCTTCCTCATAGGTTATCAGCTCTAAACTTTCACTCTTACTTACACTTTAGTAGGCCATTATGCAGCTTTATCAGATCAGTATCTTCTGGGGTTACAGTATTTGATAGGACTAGTGGATCCCATCCTCATATATCCATTGGCACATCTCTTTAGTAATTTTTCTCTTTATTGGGAGGCAGTGGTATAAGGAATACACCATTATGAGATTCCATGCTTAACCTGGTAAGCATGAATGATGAACCAAAAAATATTCAGCAAAGACATGCAAGATAGATTTTAATTTATTCAAAACACAAAGGTTCCAATGTAATAAACTTACCATCAATTGGCTGGTTGGTCTCTAATTACAGTATGTTATAAACATCATAAATCAATTTGTGGTTCTGAAGAATGTTCAGATATTTATAAACAATGGATTTTTGAGATCAATGATGAAATTTTATGTATGTATGCATGTATATATGTGTATGTATGTAGAAACTCTCCCCCCCCCCCCCCCTAAAAAAAGCACACAGGTTGTTTTGCTTGGTCTAGAAAGATAGATGTCTGTCATGGTACTTGAAGTTGATGGCAATACTTAGGTGAATTTGTGGAAAAACGCTTATTCATCGGGATATAATTGTTATCAATATTATGCACATTTGTCTTTAAGAGTGACACATGCGTCTACCATTTTCTCTAGAATATAATATTAATTTGCATTTTTCTTTTGTGTGGCAGAAAGGGGCAGATTTAGAGGCTTTCTTTTGATCTTCTCTGCAGTTATAACTGTTACTTCACAGGCAACTAAACTAAAGCTTCTGTCAACTGTCTGTCAAAAATTGTGAAAATTATTGATCTTTTACTGTACTTGTATGGTAACAAATTAACCTGCCACAGAAGACATAAGACTCCTGAGTTAAATGAAAATAGCTTGATTACAAATAAAACAAGCATCATGCATGCTACTATTATGTAGTTTCCCCTTGTTCTACAAGTCTAAAAGAGGAGATGCAGAACAGCACAGGTGAAAGGAACATACAATGGATTTGTCAAGTTTAGAGGACACAAGATTTTGATAATAGGTAATTAACATGCCTCTGCATAACCCTGGATGGAGGCTTTTTCTGTTGTTATTCTGAAAATAAACACAGCTATTCTTTGCTTCAAAATATAGCATTCAATCAAGGCTATTTCCTTTACAATTACCCTTGAAATGATAACCAAGAAAAAGCAACAAATATTTCTGCTCTAAAGACATAGAATCATGACACATTAGAAATTTTTTCTCAAAAATACTGAGGTTATATTAATCTAATTTGAAATTGGAGAGTTTACTAAAGATTGACTTTATGGATACTGTAGACCTACTCTTCACTAATTCTAGGTCAGTATTACATTTAGGATAGCTTTTTATATTCTCTGATTTTAAAAGGTGGCTATGATGCTGCTATTTAGTCTTAAAGTATTATTTTCAATTAGACCCAGCATGTATTGAACCTCAAAATATATGGATATATTTTCCCTAGTTTCTTTGCCTTGGTAAATTTACATGATAAAATTACTCATAAGCATTTTGGAGGAAACCTGGATAATTTTACAATAAACATTCATTTCAGTGCTGAAGTGACCTTCCTCTTGAGGAAAATTGTTTCTTTCTAAAATCTGGTTTATGTTTTCAAGAGTAGGAGATAATTATTTACTTGGCCTAACTTCCCTCTTGTTTTGTTTGTTTGTTGTTTGTTTTTAGCAAAACTACTGAATCATCTTTTGATAAATAACTCTGTTCTGGTAGCTTCATTGGTTGATTCCACTCAGTCACCTTAGGTTTCCACAGTGGTCTTATGCTTCATTATGAAGATGAAAATACCTTGGTTTAAAAGTTGAAAAGATGTTATATAGCTTTGATAACTTCAAGATCATATCCATTGTATGTTAGCTTAATTCTGTAAGTAGTATCCATTATTACCTGTCTTATAATAAATAATAAGTACAGAGCTTCTTAGACATTCAGGTATCTGTCTTACCAATAAAATTACTTGATGCTTTGGTAAGTACTAAGATTTCAGGGTCTTCCTACAGAAAGAAATTCTTAGTAGGATTTCTTATGTTACAGATACATATTCTAACATGGAATTTCTCTGTTCATTTATGCCCTTTTATTCATTATTTTCTATTCTAGAATTTCTGCATCACTTAGAATAAGCCATTATTTTTCCTAAAGTGTTGATTGTAATTTATTCTTTCTTTACTAGAGTGATAAATTATGTATCCAAAAGAATGTCCTATATTGGTAAACTCCAACTCCTATATGTATCTTTTTATTTTGACTTCCTTGGTCTATGATCCTCAGATTTTGTTTCGGTTCATGTACTTCTAGCTCTGATACATGTGATAGTTGGCCTTCTCTACAAACCCTTATTTATTTATTTGTTTGTTAGTTTGCTCATTTATATTGATAGTATCTAGGTCCTTCCTCCCTTAGCAGAATCAGAACTTCTCCAACTTAACCTGACTCTGATGGTTCTTTATCTTACAGCCAGAAGAGAAAATGGAAAAAAGTTCAGGAATTTTATATTTCTTTAAAAAAAATAGATGACTTTATACAGTGTTGGTGCAAGTGTCCAGGGTCAGTCTAGACTTTAACAAGGAAGAGTGCATCTGATCTACTTCAAGAGAGTTCAGAAAACTGGGATTTGATGCTTCACAAATAAACTCAGTCCAATTTTCAGAGTTGTATCCCCTCCCTGAACATTTTTTGTTTAAGAGGTTTGATTAGGCTGAAAATTCAAATATCTCTGAAGTTCTGCTTCTCATATTTAAGATTTGACTGTTGTTTTGATATGTTTTAACCTCTCAGTGTAAGAATTAGATTAGTTTTACAAGCTTTCAGAGAATAATATTGATTTTTCACATTTCAAATAAAGTCAACCATTAGTTAACTTTTAATTGTGTATAGATAGCACCTTACAATATCCTTATGATTGTGTAGTATTTATAGTTACTCCTCAAATGCATAAACTAGAGCAACAGTCAGATTATTCACAACTACAAGTATCTTATTCAAGTTTGATACCAGTAAAAGTTTTAAGAATATCATTGCAATGTAATTCCAAAGGGTATTGAAGATCCTCCTGCTATCAGTCATTTCATATTTATTCAGAAGGCTAGCTAGTAATCCAATCATAAAACCCCATCAAAAAATATGCCTTTTGGAACAATTTCAGGATCGGATGTCTTAAGTTGGGTGATAGGAACAGACTCTAAGATAGATATTTGCATTTAGGAGTTTTACTGTTCAAAATAACATAGGAATGCCATCTTTAAGAAAGTGAAGAAGACAGTAATGAACAAAAAGGAGTAAATATAATAGGGATCTAGTTGCAAAAGAATCTTCAACCTATTCGAGGGAGATTTGGACTAGGATAGCCTTCAGAGTTGTACGGTACTTTGACAAAAATGTTTTTTAAATGCACCTAGCTTTGTCCATACTGACATCTGCATAACTTTTAAGTGAGACCACACACTTTAATAAATGGCAGTTTCACAGAAAGGAACTCAATTGTGAGCCTTCAGTAATACTAACTTTCTAGAACTAAAGGAAGGAAAATATATCTCAGTTATAGAGAGATAATATAGTTGTCAAATTGCTGCTAATTTGACAACTGGCTAATTATCTTTCTTTAGGGTTTATTGAATCAATGTTAAGATGAATAGAATAGAATATTGTGCTCTTGAGAACATGGGTTGTATTAACAACTCATCATTTGAAATTAGGTGTATTACATATACACAAACGTGTTTCTCATCTATAAAAAAGTGACAATGTTTAACAACTTATAAAATAGCTATGTGGATTATCTGATACTACTGAAGTGATTAGCAGTGTGCTTAATATATGACATAGTCAACATATACCATATAACTATTTTAAGTTTATTATAATTTGCATATGTTTGAATAGGGATTTTTTTTGTCCAACTTCTTGCAGATTTTTCTATGGTTTGAAAGGATGGCATATGAATCATTTAGCAAACAATATAAATAAGTAAATAAGAAAAAACAAGCAAAACCTTCCTGAATTTCTGTTCTAAAGTGCTATCAAGATCTTTGTATTTTCTTTCCTGACTTGATTCTTGCTCCTACAGAGAGAAGTTCAAATATCAAATATTAAATAAAAGCTTTGAGACATGAAGTTAGGATTTACTTGAGGCACTGGTTTTAATAACTGAGTATTTGATCAACAGGAAATCCTGTCAGCCTAAGAAAGTAGCAGAATAATTTCAAAGTCAGGTTAGCAAAAAATTTTTAGAAAAAGTAAAGTTAGAGAAAAAAGAGAACAGATATTTTTAAAGGACTTTTGCAGAAGAAGAATGAGAGAGAGGAAAGAGAAAAGCAGAAAGGAAAGATGAGGTGAGGGAGGGTGGGAAGAGAAAGGAAGGCGGAATAAAGAAAGAAAAACAAAGTAAGGAGAAATCAGTGATCTCAATGTAAAGGATGGATAATTGTTAGTTTTACATTTTCTATATTAACTTTAATGTAGAAATGATTTTTATTTAAATGTTCTAATACTTGCTACACTTTCTCTATTTTCTTTACTTTGTGTATGTTTGTATATGTGTGTGTGTGTGAGAGAGAGAGAGACAGACTGAGAAACAAAGAGGGAATGAATGTAAATTAAATCCTATTTCACAACTTGAAGGTCAGTCTCTCTTTTCTTAGTCTATTTAGAATAGATTGTCTAATATCTACTGGTATTGTTATGGACACAGAATCACCAGGCATTTTCTGTAGCCATTGGTGAATGGCAGTAGGTCTTTGGGTCCTGCAGTGAGGAACTCTATTACTGCCATCTTCTTCAGATGGCTGTCCTATTTGGCAAATGTTCTGCATGACTGCTACTGAGCTTCCATCTGTCATCGCTCAATGCAACATCTAGGACAGGCACTTCAAAAAGACAATTACTCCACTGTCGACTGGACTTAAAAATAAAGGAAAAGGAGATAACACTGTGGGTGTTTACATTAAATAAAAAACAGAGGTTCATTTAATGAGTACTTCCTAACAGTCAAGCATTTTACATATGCTTCCTATTTAATTAATGCAAAATTTCTTCATTATAGCTGTAGATAGGCAAAGGAAACCAGATAAATTTTAGCACAAAACTCTAATCCAAAATGACTGAAATTTAGTATTTCACTACTTGACTTTTTTTTCAAATACTTAGGACTCAATGTAATTTTAGGATATATATCTTATGTATGATATATGATATGCTATATGATGTATGATATGATATATATAGATATATCTAGGATGTATCTCTAGTGCATATATATGAATATCTATAGTATTTATATGAAAAACTTCATAGAAAGCTATCAAGCCCATCTTCTGTTTACCCTCTTTGAAATCATGTATTAACTTTGATCTTGAACCCCTTCTACTTTTACTATTTCACTGTGTTAGTGGTACAGTTTCATTTGAAAATGTTGATACTATCTTTTTTCTTTCTGTTTTCATTTTTCCCACTATCCATATCTCATATATAGCAAAATGTATGAAACGACTTCACAAAACTTGAAATTCCTCAGAATAAAACTCAGTTGTATTCTTCTAACTTTTTTTCTCAGCATTATAAATAAACCCCTTACTCATAAACATGTATGCATAAGCAGTGGTCATGTTCTTTTATGCTTCAGGATGTGTGTTTTTCATGAAGTGCCGGTCTTGACTCATTTTGCATTTCCTTTTTATCCCCACTTCCTGTGTTTTTTCATCTACCTGCTCTGTTACTTTTCACTCAAGCATCAAGAATAATATCCTGTTATCTTTGTATCCCTGTTAGTTCCCCATACCCTAATATTGTTATTCTTTGTTGTATGATATTTTCTAAAAAACTGGTTTTCCTGTCATTGTATTGGCCTTCTGAAAATTCAAAGTGGACTTTTTCATTATTGTTATATAAATTATTTCATCTGTGAAGTGGTTGCAAATGAAACGTGGAACTGATAAATGATGCAATGTGCAGGATTTGTAGAACATAAATCGTAAAACATAAAACTTGTAAAAATGGTTTTGTAGGGAAAATTGAGTCCATATTCCATCTTACCCAAAGCTCTATTTAGCAAGACTTTCTTTTATTACCATGCAATTCACCAAGCATGAGTAATTTCCACATCAATTCTTTTATCCAGTGGCAACATAAACACTCACACTTTCTGAAATAAAGGAGTTGGTATATTAGAGTTGTTCCGTTCAAGCAGCTATCTTTAAGTTTGTGTCAGCATTTCCATTATATACCCAGTTTCTTGAAGTTTATAATTTGCAGTAAAAACTAACCCTTGGGTTGAATCTTTACTTACAGAGGTATTTTTCAGTGCAACTTATGGAGATATAGCTGCAAGACACTCGATTTCTGTTAATAGAAGCCAGGTCATGAATCCCTTCCTGGCACATTGAACAGATTTATCCTGTAACCTCTCTACTGGGAGAAAATTATTTTTTATCAAAATGGGAGAAATATTTCGATTTGATTTTAGTAAAGTTATAAAGTGTAATACCTACTCCATGCAGGTATGTATTTTCAATAACTTTGATATCCTTATGGCAATACACTTTTCCCCCCTCAAAGTGACCTTGGAAAGTACAAGATAGTTAGTTTTGCTCAGATATAATTAAAAAATAAGTTTATATTTTTCTCACAAACATACTGAATCATTTTCTTTTATTTGAGCATACTGCATATGAGGAAAAAAGTAAAATGCATTTTACATAAAAAAGTAAAACTGGTAATTGATTATGACTACATCATATTCTATCTACAGTATATGCATGATTTCCATTTGTACCCATCAGTCATATATTGATAATTGTTGTTAATAGCTAATAAAATAGAGATAATAAAGAGCATAACCATAAGAAATTTAAAAATATATCAAAATTACTTGCCTGCAAAATTTATATATTTTTCAAACCATTTTCACAAGCAAAATTATTCCAAGTTGAAATTTTAACACACACACTTGGTGTCATTATTAGGCTCATAAACCTCACAAATTCAGTAAGACTGAGAGAGCACATATTCTGAAAAAATAAAAAGGAGGTGTTAAAATCAATTAAGTCAATTAAATCAATGATCCTTGAATTAGAGATAGACTATGAAAAAAAAAACACTTGAATGGATCAAATTTTATTAGTTCAAACCTCATAAACTATAACTCATAAACTATATCATAGTAAAAATACAAATAGTAAGAGAACAAAATGTAGAATGTGAGTGGCATTGAATCATGTTTCTATGTTTTACATTAATTTCAGTATTATTGAAATCAAACTATATTTTATAACCAATTAACATCCTAATAAATTAAATGATCACTGTTTATATTTTTAATAAGCTCTATAAAGTCTATTATCTGGTCCTTTATAATTTAAACATTACAGTTCAATGTTTACTGGGATGTTGAGATTTGGAATGATGTCGGGTATATTGGTATATCTGTAAAATATATGTGTGTATGTATACACACAAACACTTTTGTATCTATGTATATATGTACATATATATTTAATTCATCGAGTTTGATGGAAAAACCAAAGTTTTTTGATCTATCAGTTATCAATATATAATAGACTTCAAAAAATAGAGGCTAGTTTACTTAGAAAAGTTAAGAAACAAGTTATATATAGAGAGAGATTTTATAAAAGTGACATTTTTCAGTATCACTTTCTATGCTAGTTCAAAAGTTTATAATCCTGGGAAATAGAATAATGATTTCCAAAACACATTGGCAGTTACCTTATACCTGTGCTCAAGTAATTTAGCCAGTGTTACAGAAAAAGAGGTGCTGCTATCAGAAGAGTACATGTCTACTGATAAAAAAAATAAAAACAAATTTAAAAAGTACTGCAACTTTTCTTACCTTATTTTGCAGATTTTAAATTCAAGTGTATTCCAATTTCTCACCATATTTTTGTCTGTTTTTAATGACTTTAGTTCATATTGGGATTGATAGGTTCAGTAAAGTACAGTGATACTTAAGAAAAACTAAATATGCAGAATCACTGGAAGTCAGAAAAAACTATTGAACATATATTTCAACGAGATAGTTCTTTTCACATTAGCAAACAAAATATGGCCTAGATTTTAAACTACTTAGTTAGAATAAGCTGAATACTTAAAGGAATAAAGAAATAGCTTTTCTATTTTTTTAAAATTTTTATCTTGCTCAAAGTTTAATACCTTTCTAATTAACTCTCACAGATAATTTTGACATTAGATAAGTGAACCTGCTATACATTTCTTCAAAATTGCTTTCAATCAATTTATGTCCACAAGTCCCTATTAAATTTGCCTTAAAATGTTTTTTTTTGTTTTTTTTTTGTTTATTTGTTTGTTTTTTGCTTAAAATCTAGTTTTATTATTTATTTTTTTATTGTAGTTTTATTTTGTTCTTTGGGTTACAACCACTCTGTTATATAATCCCCCCCTCCCTCCTCCCTCCGGTGCTCCCTCCATTCTCTCACACCCCACTCTTTGTTAGTTATTAGCTGTGCTGAGTCCATTAGTCTTTTTCCTATGTTAGTGTCTTTTCTCTGGGTGAGGGACTGGTTGTTGGGTCCCGGCACCCCTTGTTGTTAGATTTTCAGTCTTAAGATTGTGTTTGGTGACCAGGTTATATTCGTTTGTGATCTGTCCATGTTTTCTTGCTGCAGGCCTTCCTCTCCAATCCAATCCCCTCGCCTTTGCTTTGCTGCTTTTCCTTATGGGTCTGGTGTCAGGTTTTGGGGGTCTTGTCTCCTGCCGGTGTTGGTCAAGAAATTTCTTTGAGTTCAGGCTTTGAGACTAGGTCTTGCTATATTTGCCCGTGGAACCGCAGGCTCTCATTGCCCAGGGTACTACAGACTCAGGCAATTCCCAGTCTCAGCTTCCCAAGTAGCCGGGATTACAGGCGCACACCACCACGCCTAGCTATTGTTTGGAACTAAGTCTCTCTACTGGCCCCAAGCAGGACTTGAACCGCGATCCCTAGCCCTGGCCGCTTCCTAGGCTGAAGCTTACAGGCACAGGCCACTGTGCCCGGCCCATGAGTTCAGGCTTCTGCGAGTGGCCTTTGAAGGTTATCTTCTCTGCTTCCTTTGGTAGTTTTGGTGTGGGGCCCATTATCCCCTCTTTGGTCATCCTCTCCTCTCCCTGGATGAGGGGAGGGTGTATTGTTCTCCGTGAATATATCTCCAAGTTAAAGTCCCGGGTTTTGGCCCAGACAGTGTAGAAGCGCGCCTGGTGACATTGGGACTCTATGGTTGTTTTTCTGGTCTTACTTGTACTGGTTCGCTTGGTTGTCCATCTGCTGTGTCCCAATCCGGTCTGTGGGCTGGACTTTTGCCTGGTCCCTCACCCGTTCTATGTTGGGGTTGCTGTTGCATCTATTCTGGTTGCTCTGAGGTTTAGCTGGAGTAAAAGAGATATGGAGCCCCCCGCCCCTTGCCTGCGTGCTGGCAAGTCCAGGCGCGGGGGCGGGCCGACCTGGGGCCAGTGGTCCCTCCATGTGCCCCGGCTTCCGGGGGCTGGGGGCTTCACAGTGCCGCCCAGGCCGGCTTGACGGGTGGGGATCCGCCCCCTACCCTGACCTCCCACTGGGGAGCTC
Source organism: Uropsilus gracilis (assembly GCA_004024945.1). Classification (NCBI taxonomy): domain Eukaryota; kingdom Metazoa; phylum Chordata; class Mammalia; order Eulipotyphla; family Talpidae; genus Uropsilus; species Uropsilus gracilis. Next base: position 59,362 of record PVHY01008119.1, read on the forward strand.
ACCCAGGTGTGGCCAGACGCTCCTCGCCCCCCGCTGGCTAGGGGGTCCGGGGCGCCCAAGCCTCTGCCTGGGCCGCGGGCGTCCGCCATCACCCGCTGGCGGACGGGGCTCACGTCCCCGCCCAGGTCCCGTGCGCCGGAAGTGTTTTTTTTTTCTTAAATATAGTTTTCAATAGTGTCATTGGGCTGTATTTAAAATGTATCAAATACCCGTTCTTACATACGTAACTTTTAAGAGATTGCTTTCCTGTATGTTTTTGGTGAGGCAGTGCTACAGACACACCTTGTATGATTTTTGAACATTAAAAGTGAAGAATCAGTTATATCATTTTTGTACAAGAAAACTTTCACATATGTCCTATTGTCACTATCTACTGTTGCAGATCACACATAGAGTCTATTTTCTGGCTCACTTCAATGGCACAATTGGGTCTATAACTACTCCATATTTTTTCTGAAAACTATTTTAGCTTCTGATATTCTTAGGCCAGGTCAGGTGTTTATGCCTATATTGAAAGGTCCAGAATATCCACAGAAAACCTCAAACACCCTTAAGAATTTAGAATCGGTAAGAGTTCTACAAGTCTGTGAACATGCTTCCCCACTTCTTTTCTTTTTTCTTTTTGTTTTTGCCATGCAGACTACATCCTATCATCATAGACAAAGATAACAATTCTACATGGACAGTAAAAGATTATGTTTCTGAGTGTATTTGTTTCTGTGTGCTTGTGTGTGTATTTGGAGCAAAAGATAATTCTCTGACTGAACCCTGGTTAATATAATTTAAAATAACAATTACAAGAGATTTTCACTAATAACCTAATATATTATGTATTTTAGTTCAACTGAATAATATTTATTTTTAAGTGGTTGGGTTTTTAAAAGTTTGCATCCCAGTAAAGAATTTCAACAGAATGGTAGAATATAACTTTGATACGCAAAGATGTTTGTTTTAGTACTATTCATTAGCAATGGACAACTCAAAGATTATGGAAATAATACTCAATAATAACAGCAAAAAAGATCAAAATGGGGATTAAATTTGAAAAAAAAACTGTACAACTTAAATGAAGTGCAAAATTATACATAATAATGCATTGATCTACCAAACAAATACAGAAATACCCCCCTTTTAATTCTAAATACAAAGTAATTTCTATCAAAATGCCCCAGGTAATAAAAAAATGACAATCTTATTTTATTAATTTGTATGAGAACACAAGTTACTCAGTATCTTCAAAACAGCCTTGGAAAAGAGAAACATTGTTGGAGGACTAGGAACTTCAAAACTGGCTACAAAGCTATAATATTTAAGACTGCAGAAACATATGCATAAAAAAATCAAAGAATAAAAGTAAAGATTAATAACTCATGTTTACAATCATTTGATTTTTAACAAGGTATTAAATTCAATGGGAGGAGTATACTCTTTATAATTAATGTTGCTCAGCTAGATAGCCTCATGCAAAATAATGTGTTGGGACACATACTTAACAACATACTCAAAATTAATGCAAATGCTCAAATGGGTAAATATTTAAATGTAAGAATTAAAAATATAAAAGAACACTGGAAGAAAAATTAAGGAGATATTATGTACATATACATATATATCTCCTTAAATTTAATATACATTATATATTAAATTAAATTTAAATTAATATTAAATTAAATTCATTAAATATGAAATTAATTACATTAAATTAAGTTAATATTAAATTATATATATATCATTGCTTTAAAAATCTGTTTGCTAGGTAGGACGCATAAAGCACAGGCAGTGAAAGAAATAACTGAATAGACCTTATATCAGGTTGAAATTTTCAGGCATCAAGATTCATCATCAGTGAAATAAAATGATGTCCCCAGAGAATGAATAAATATTTGTATATCATACTAAGATAAAACATACACTAAAATTACTAGGATCATATTATAACAATTATTATAAGATGCACAACATAACTAAAAATGGAAGGTTTAATCAATGATATGCAAATCATCGATAACATCATTACTCACTTGGGGAATGTAAATTAAAATCAATGGCACACTACTATCACATACATTAGGATAACTAAAATAAAAGTGATAGACAATAGTATGAGGAAATAGAGAAATTAGAATACTCATATGTAGTTGGTGAGATTGTAAAATGCTATAATTAATTTTTGTAAAATGATATGGTGATTACTCAAAATTTTAAGAATTATATTACCTTATGACTCAGTATTTCCACTTTTAGATGTATTATCAAGAATCATGAAACAATTATCCATGTACAAGTTTGTATTGCAATGTTCATAATAACTTCATCATAGATAAAAAAGAATAGTCAAAATATGCATAAAGTTGATAACAATTGAATAAAATGTTATTCATTTGTATAATGTATTTGGAAATACAAAAATGATATATTGATATATGATAAAATATGTATAAGTCTCTGAAGAATTACTGAGTGAAAGATGCCAATTATATTTCTTTTTTGTGATCTAGGATTACAAATTGGCAGTGTTTAAAGTTCTCTCTTCCTTCATATGTACAGTACATGGGTATCTGTGAGGAAATTACTGTACTGTGAAGAGCAATGAGGAATTAATTATTGCCTCTCTACAAGTACTTAGAATAAAGATTCTGAGGAGGATTGCAAATCCTGAGAAATAACCCCACCAGTAATAATATCAGAAATTGCCAGTAGTACCCACCCAGGTTCCAAGGACATTTCCTGGCTCCTAGTCCACTGTAGCTTGGCAGCCTTCACCCACTGTAAAGAATACTGACACCCACAGTACTGATGTCACACATCTGACTACTTGCAGTTAACTTGGCACTTCTTAAAAGTACCCACTTCTTCCTCATCTGCTCATACGAATGTCCACAGAGCATCAACAAAATGAGGGCAAAAGAAGAACACAAATCCCCCAATATAACACTTAAATGCTATATTTGATATTATTTTTAAGTCAATGGTACATCTCCCCCATGGTATAATTCCCTATTGTATTATAAAAGAAAAATTCAACTAATGGTACCCAGTGGGCACGGGAAAGTTTCACAGAAGAATGTATGCTACAAGCATATTTTGTAATAAAAATAGTTTACATGTAGAAGTGAAGAATATAATTTACAGAGCAAAAGGAATGATGAAAAGACCATGACATTTTTCTCAGAAGAACAAATAACTATATGTAACTGAAGTATAATTTTGTGGGAAATTCAAAACTTGTCAAGAAGAAATTTTCAATAGTAAAACATCATAAAATATGTTTATTGCTATTCTAGAAAATTTTAGATAATGTCATAAAGTGGAAGATGATAGACAAACTAAGTGACACTTAAAACATGGGCTGTCATTTTATAAGTACTAAATGTGATATGTATGGTGATTATAATAATTATTGAAACTTTTAAATCACTGCATTATAATCTTAAATATTTATTTTGAAACATAATTTTGACAGCAATGTGAAATCTGAATGGAAGAAATCGGAGACAAATATCAGTCATAGAATCATTTCAGTGGATCATATGAAATAGTGTGAGAATGAATTAGGGCAGTGACCAAAAATGAGAAAAAAAAATGGATTAAATTATGTGAGTACAAGTATATGGGGAGATTTGAAAAAAAGAATGGCATGTAGCCTCTGTAGGAAATTTGTTATGAGGCAGAGTCTGCAGGCATGTCTCACTTTTCTCCATCTTGTGAATGGATAATGGAACAAAAAGTCAAGTATGTGAAATAGAAAAGGTAGAATACCATACTGTTTAATATTATAGCTACATTGTGTGCAGAAAGAACTCCCAATGGATTTTTGTGGTCATGAAGAAATTAGAGATGATAGAAGCAACTAGTGGTAGCTTGCTTGCTCTTACAAGGTCCCTCCCATAAAATAAATTAATCCCCATGTCCTCATACACATCACCTCTCAGCAGAAAACTGAATGGTATGGATCTATTTCTGGAAGAGATGGGAAAGCTATTTTTCATACAAGGAAGGACAGAGTATGCTACACAGGACAAGCAAATGACTTACCCCAAGAACTGACGATTCTTGTCCATATGAGGTTGATAGTCATAGTCATGGTTATACAAGCAACAGGCCCAATAGATTTTATTTTCCTTTTTCTTCTCTTCCTTCCTTCCTTCCTTCCTTCCTTCCTTCCTTCCTT